>JBBCBC010000021.1:12327538-12609325 GCA_037126765.1 Stenogyne calaminthoides | reverse complement strand
TCAAGTCTAGGACTTGGTTGAGTTGCAAAAGGGGTTAGACCTATATGTTGCGGACCAATGTAAATGGCAAAGTACAAACCTACAAAGTTAGGTTGGTGGCGAAGGGTTATAGTCAACGCGAAGGCATTGACTGTGATGAAACCTTCTCACTAGTAGCAAAGATCAAGTCCATTTGAATTTTACTTGCGATAGCAGTACACTGTGATTATGAGATTTGACAGATGGACGACAAAACAACTTTCCTCAATGGAGATATTGATAAGAAAGTGTTTATGACTCAACCGGAAGGTTTCACATCTAAGTCAAATCCTAATCTAGTATGCAAGCTAAAGATATCCATTTATGGATTGAAGCGAGCTTCTAGGAGTTGAAATATCCGATTTGATGAAGCTATCAAGTCTTTTGACTTCATCAGAAATTCGGAAGATCCTTGTGTTTATTGTAAACACAACGGGAAGAATATTGTTTTCATAATCGTGTATGTCAATGACACATTGATCTTGAGAAAACAATATCCCGTTAATACAGTCCGTTGAAGATTAGTTATCGAAGACCTTCATGGTGAAGGATCTTTGTGAAGCCTGCTACATCTTAGAGATCAAGATCCAAAGGGATAGATCCAGAAGGATGTTGAGGCTATCACAATCCACCTATGTAGACAAGGTGTTGAAGCGTTTTGCGATAGAGAACTCTAAGAGAGGGTCTCTACCGGCAAATCATGGTGATAAAGCTGTCAAAGAAGGATTGTCCTTCTGTTGAAGTTGATATCAAGCACATGAAATATGTCTCATATGCATATGCAATTGGGTCAATCATGTACGCCATGACTTGCACTAGGCCAAATGTGGCCCACACTGTCAACATCACTGATAGATACCAACAGAATTCGGGTGAGTCTCACTGGATTGCTGTCAAGACCATTCTGAAGTATCTTAGACGAACTAAAGAACCGCAGATTTCCTTGTCTACAGTGGACAGTCAGAACCAGTAGTGACTGGTTATGCTGACGCAAGTTTCCAATCCGACTATGATAATTACAAATCACAGTCAGGTTACGTTTCACTCTCAATAATGAGGCGGTCAGTTGGAATAGTTCCAAACAAAAGGACCGCAGATTCAACAATCGAAGTTGAGTACATTGCTGTATCAGAAGCCTCAAGGAGGCTGTCTGGATTTTATAGTTCTTAAGAGAACTAGGGGTAGTTCCGAGTGCCAGTTGTCTAATAAAGTTTTTTGAGACAACACTGGTGCGATTGCGCAAGCAAAGGAACCGAGATCAACAAGCATAAACGAGCATGTATAAAGACTTATCATTTGATCCGGGAGATCATAACGATATGAGAAATAGAATTAAAATGTATTCCCACATATTTAATTTGGAAGATCATTTCACCAAAACACTGAGTGTTCATGTACACACTAGACATTTGATGGTCTAGGGGTTAGACATGTAGGTGATTGACTCTAGTCCAAGTGGGAGATTGTTAGTGTTAGTATCCTAGAGACAATCCATTGTAAGGACATAATACTCGATGATATTCAGTTTGGTTTAATATTATAGTTCATTTAATATTAATGTATGGCAATACACTTGTTTGAATATTATGTTTGATTGTTTGCATTTATTCATATAAGTGTTCCCATGAGTCATTGTTGTCATTGAGGTTGTGAGAACTCAGATGACTTAAGCATGACTCTCAAATAGCCCCGATCAAGGATCATCAAGAATGGGATATTGATGATGCAATGGAGATTGGTGTGCGATCTGTATCATACTCTTAGAGAGTGTAGTAAGATCTCACTTACTACGGGATACTAGGTATCTCATGATGGATGCACAAATACCTTAGAGGGTATTGGTATACCCATCCGAGAAACCGTTTGATGTATTTCCACTATATGTGTCTACGGGTGTCTCGGTTAGTGGGAGCGATGCGATACTCCTTTGACTTGAGGTCAATACGCACGACATGTGTGGAGTGATGAACTTTGACCATGACCAATGCTTGCACCCTTCCATGGGTAGATACGGCTTGGATTGGGTTCATCACGAAGTGCATGTGCGTGGTAGTTGAGCCAAGAGTAGGATTCATTCATCAATGTGGATTTAGAGAGAATACTCACATTCTCATCATAATTGGATCAAAGTCATCGGCCGATGCACGTCAACTTAGACTTTGTGGCTAAGTGTGACATACATGATCAATTAGTGATTAGAGATAAATTGATTAAGTTATTTGAATAGACACTTCATCATGTTCAAGACTAATCGAGTATTTGTGAATGAAAGAAGGAAATCGTAATAGTCCATGTTTCAGTTACAGGTAGTTGCACGTTTCTCGCAACGTACCTCATATATTGAGAATGTCTGATTTATTGTCTAGGGTTCAATTAAGACTGTTAGTTTGACTAATCGCTCGATATATGAGGGTCTATGGGTCACACAACAAGTAGTTCCCTTTTACGAATTATAGTTGGTTGATTAAATGTTAAATTGGATTTAATATTTAATTTATGGAGAATTAATTAATAATAGATTAATTTGGAATTAATTATTATTAATGTTTAATTAAATTGGAATTCCCAATAATAATATATGGTATATTATTGTAGGATTTAATATATATGGAATCAAATCGTAGAGATTTGACATATATGGAATTTAAATCCGTAGAGATTTATATTTAGGGAATTAAATTAAAGGGATTTAATTTAATTAATGATTAGGGATTTTATTTCCCAATCAGGCTAGCTTAAGATTTAAGATGTGCCTCCCTACATATACAAGCTCTTGGGAATTCACAAACAAAGTTAATTCATATTTTCTCCATAAGATCTAGAGTTAGAATTTTCCTAGCAAATTCATCTCGGGATTCAACACTGGCAAATCTGTGCAAGTCCGTGATTGGAGATTACGTGGATATCATATTAGAGAAATATGCGTACGATTTACTGTAAGGTTTCTCTTTATGTTTACACATATTTAATTATGCAATTATATGTTCGTTGTTGGTGAACTGTTTATTCCGCTGCGCATGTATTACATGTTTACGTGCCTTTAAATTCCAACACCAGCGTGCGTCCGCGTCGCGCGCGTGTCTCCCTTGGCACGTTTCGCGCGACGCACGCCGCCTGTGCCCGGTTCTGGATCCGTCCGCCTTTAATTCATCGTCTCCGTCTTGGCTCACGATCCGGTTACAATTTATTTACGAAAAATAAATAAACCTAGATCTAGACTAGTCTATTACATTGAACGAATCAAACAAATCCTAATCTACTCGTGGATTTTCTCATGAGGCAAAACGAATTCGAACGAATCGAATTAAAAAACCACAATTTATATGCATGCATAAATTTAATCATTCATTAAATACCATGACAATTGGATACCTGCAAAAAAGATCTAGCAATTCTACTATCAAATTTCAAATTTAATGAAAAATGAATTAAATTACAATTTAAAACTCAGAGCCCGAAACCGAGGCTCTGATACCAGTTGTTGGGGAATTAATTGTCCGGATCTATTCGGGATTAATAATTAAATATAAATTTAATTTATTACTAGCATGAATTAATCCTATATTAATTCAAATAATAATTCAACAACAAATCATGCATATAAACAGTTCATATAAATCCTACGCATGCGGAATTGCTACGGGTTTACGTGAACTAACCTCTCGGAGTGACAACCGTTGAGAAGATGGATCTCGTTCACACGAACACACCAAAAGACCTTCTCAAGTATTCCCTTATCCTTGTTCAACAATTCGGTGGTAGGAACTCGCGAACAAATTAACAAAAGAAAAAATAAAATTATGTTGCACCACCTTTGTGGATTTCTAATTTTTCCAACACATGGAATTGCACTTGGGGATGAAAAAATCATCCCCTATTTATAAGAGGGTGGTGGCCAATTTTTTGCTAGGAAAAAGGGAGAGAAAATCTCTTTCTTGATCTCCAAGAAATCTTGAATATATATCCCATATATTCTTTTCTCCTTAATTAAAATTTTCCATAAAATCCCACTCTGTTATTGTTATGGAATTTCGAAAAAAATGAGGATAAAGATTTCAAGATTTGGATCTTCTTGAATTTATGAGATATACTTGTATTCCAAGAATACATATCTTCCATAATATCTTTTCAAGAAAATCAAGAACATCTTTATTTCCCTTTATTTCTCATAATTTTCGAAATTTCCCAACAAATAGCCAAGTGGGAGATTTCTTGAATTTAATGAGATAATCTTGTATTCCAAGAATACTTATCATCATTCCTTAACAAAATTCAAAGAAAATCTTTCTCTCTCTTTTATTTGTATTTTTCGAAAAATTGGAAAAAATAAGCAATCATAATTTATTTTATTTTAAACACTTTTTTCAGTTATTGGACATTATGCTTGGGCTACTTGAGGGGCCTTTAGGAAAATTAAGATTGGACCTTCTAATGAACTTTGAATATCTAACATTGAGCCACAATATTATTCAAGCCCATAAATATTAATTAATCCCACTACATAATTAATATTGAACTATCCATCTTAACCCATATTACTGTTAATATGACTCCCGGTTATTATTTCCTGTGTTTAAGATTATCCACCCCATTAATTAATTCAAGCCACTGAAACAAATTTCCTTTAATTAATATCTTTTGTCATTGGTCAAGGAACGATTCAACATTATTATTCATACCGGAAACTAATTCCACTTGCAAGATTTGGTATGATAAATCTTATGAACCTCCCAAGGGGGCAAATCGAACAAGCGTACTTGCACACGATTCTTCGTATTAAATCTTAGCAATCGCATGTGACCAATAATATTGCCCAAGATATAAAGTATTGAATCTCATTGATTCTCTACCCGTCATAAGTCAAAGCAATAATTACTAACCACACACGATCCTATTTAAGGGACGAAGATTAAGAAATAACGAACCACTGAGGTCTAATTCTTCCTAATTCAGTGCTGAAAATTTTATCCTCCTGTAGGTCCTATGCAGTGCATCAGTCATACACTAGTGTAATCTCTTGGTCAAGACAAGTCAATCTGAGCCTTACACTTCAACCTTTCACGATGGATTGTTCATTTCCATCTAGGTCGTGAAAAGCGTACTTTTAGTTACAAGGGACTGTTAATTTAATCTTCTGTGATCTGGTTTCACTAAATTAACTACAATGTAACACGTACTATTTATTGAACAGTTATGCAGTAAATATATGTAACATTCAATGATATTTAAAGCATCAGTGATAAATAATTTATTTCAGTAAATAAGACAGAAATTCAATTTGGTTATACAAAGTAAAATCATACTTTCCAGTATAACCCCAACACACCCGGCCCGAATAGGTCATGATTTAGGGTTTATTATTTAGTGTTTAGGGTGTAGATGGTTCACCCGGCCCATAGACATGTGGCGCAAATCCAAGACATGAAACACCAGATTAAACAGGCTTGTGAAACAGGGAAACCTCGCTGAGTCTCTAGAGCACTCATGAATAGTCAGGCACGCGCATGGCCTATTCGCGCACAACCGCGTTGAGAAACAAAATAAATACATGTAATGTGATGGGTAAGCAATTTAAGTTACAACAATGAGTTATTGGTTCATAGAAGTTATATGTTTCACCGATGCTCAGTAATTTATACCTTATCTCTTCTAGGTCTGGTTCATAGTCCAAAAGACATCAGATTCGATGCATTACATAGTCCTGAGATACCCAACTATTTATTTTATTTTGGCATTTTATAATTTTTTTCTTTGAGACTTTATAAATGATTTTGGAAATAGGTGGGGATTGTTGTAAATTGTTTGTATTTCAAAATGATTTATATTTGAAAGTTTATAAAATATTTTATTAGATTTAAGATTATTATATTTTACCAAGTCAATTAGATATTATTCCCATTATTTCTCTAACTACCCAACAATACTTATTTTTCTGTCAATTTATTTATCTAAGTTTCCTAAATGGTCTTTCGTCATCAACCTTTATCCCTTTTTCCTCGGTCTCTTAGTTAGTTAGTTTACAGCTCTTATATATATATATATAATATAATGATGATTGAGAACGTATGAGAGAATACGCTGCATAAATCTTTTCTTTCTTCTATTCTCTGCTGGGTTTATTATTTGGTTGCTTTTGATCCTAGGTTTATCCTAGAAAGCTTGTTGAATTCTGGGGGATTGCTAAGTGTAAATTTTTAAGGACATTGCATTTCAAGCACGCCTCAAGTGGTTTTCCTTCGTTACTCATTAATTATATTTTTCTATTCTTCTTTTGATTTTTGGAATTATTCTAAATTTTCCAACACTGGTTCTGCTTGCAACCAGTTCATGCTCGTTTGAAGGGTAGAGGAGAGCTTGTTCACTGTTAGTGAATTACGAGGCAAAGGATCCTCCTATGATGGAGAGAAAGGTGCCCTGCTCGTCCGGGGCTCTTCAAATGACTAGAACAAGTCCAGTTCGAATAAAGTCACGATAGGTATCGTGTTCGCCCCATGTTCGGTGGCCATGTGTTTGGCTCAGAGGCTCTGTTGTGGTACTGTCCTTGTGCTCGCCCAATTGGGGCGAGTGGTGTGATCGTCCCTAGTGTGGTCGTGTTCGTCCGAACTAGGGTGACCCGTGTTCGTCCACCTATTTATTTGGTGGACACATGGCAGGTGGTCTTTGACCGATAGCTGATTGGTTACAACACCTTTTTAATAATTCATACCAATTAACTTTATAGCATTTCTTAATACACTACTATTTTTACTATTTAAAAAGTGTTACCAATTCGGGACCTCAAATTTTTTATATAGGATGACTTTTTCCAAGGACAGATCTAGAATATCAATATATAATAAGAGCAAATAAATTGGGGCTGACAAGGGGAAATAAATGACTAAAGAAATGAACAGGAGGAGAATCAAAATTCCCTTACTCAAATTGGCATATGTACCAGATTATTATAAAAGAAAAATATATGAAATATAGTGTATTTTTTATTTTCATCAAATTAATGTAATTTATAGGACATTAACTTGATTTAAAAAATACATCATAATTTGTAATTTTCTTAATAATAATTTTATAAAGACAAAAACTTGTATGCAATATTGCATATAAGTGATATGTGCAATTATAGAGTAATTGAGTTTTTTCTTATTTATTTGTGGGTCAGGCTTTGTCGGGCCCAAGAAGGCATTGATTGATTGCTTTTTTATTTTATTTCTTGTGATAATTATTATTGTCGATTTCTTCTTCTTCCTCTTTTCTTTAGATTGCTGGCGGATCTCATGGGTTTTTTCTTCTTTGTGCGTGCCCTAATTTCTTATCCAATTTAATTTTCTTTGATTCGTTCTATCATTGGATGAAATCAGGTTTGTTCAATTGGGATTTTGGTGTGGATTATGCGAGGAAAAGAGAGAATATGTGTGTGATGTTGGATTACCCCTCCACACAAAATGTGTGCTGAAATTCAGATCCTTCTGTACTCTTCTCACGCTGAGAATTTTTTTTTCGCGCTTGTACTGATTTTTGTTCATGTAGTAACACTCTTTTGCTCATAGGGTAACACTCTTTTGTTCATGTAGTAACACATCAAATTGTTCTTTAAATTTGCAATTTTGGACTGGAGATTTCTTTTCGCGCTTGTACTGATTTTGTTCACGTGGTAACATGTTTTTCTTAATAGAGTTACACTTTTTGTTCATATAGTAACACACAAAAACAACTTCAAAAAAAAATTGGACTAATGATTTTTTTCACTCTTGTACTGGTTTTTGTTCATGTAGTAACATTCGTTTGCTCATAAGGTAACATTCTTTTGTTCATGTAGTAACACATCAAGTTGTTCTTTAAATCTGCAATTTTGGACTGGGGATTTCTTTTCACGTTTGACTGATTTTGTTCATGTGGTAACACATTTTTCTTCATAGCGTAACAGTTTTTGTTCATGTAGTA
This sequence comes from Stenogyne calaminthoides, assembly GCA_037126765.1. Taxonomy (NCBI): domain Eukaryota; kingdom Viridiplantae; phylum Streptophyta; class Magnoliopsida; order Lamiales; family Lamiaceae; genus Stenogyne; species Stenogyne calaminthoides. The sequence continues at coordinate 12,601,369 of JBBCBC010000021.1, read as the reverse complement.
ACACACAAAAATAACTTGAAAAAAAAATTAAAAAATTATGTGCTCAATAAGAATTGAACCTACGACCAAATAAACTAAAAAATAGATCAGAATCATTAAGCTACAACACATATTTGATAAAAATATCATTTTATAAATACATATGCGTCCGTCCAACCTGAAGTCCACAACCCACTGCCCGCGCCCTGTTCGTGCCCCCGCCCGACCCGACCCGCTCAAGGATGATTATGTGCTCAATAAGAATTGAACCTACGACCAAATAAACTAAAAAATAGATCAGAATCATTAAGCTACAACACATATTTGATAAAAATATCATTTTATAAATACATATGCGTCCGTCCAACCTGAAGTCCACAACCCACTGTCCGCGCCCTGTTCGTGCCCCCGCCCGACCCGACCGGGCAAGGATGATCCGCGAATTTTAAGTCAATTTGTCTTAATTGTGATGTATTATACATGTATTGTACATAACACTAGTGTGCAATATTTCACAAGACCCTCTCTTTGATAAAAAAATCTTTTTGCCTCTCGTAACTTCAAATGTAATTCTAATCATATGAATCACCTACCTTCCCCAAATTATTATACGGATGGAAGGATAACCATAAAATTAAAATAAATCTATATAATTGTGTACAAAAAGAGTGTTAGTAGTACATTTGGGTTCAGTTTGATTTTGACACGTGCATTGTTCACTTCTAATTATTACATGATATGTTCTGGAAACATTTTCACGGGAAAGTTAAATAGAAGATTAAAAAGAGAATTAGGACAAAAGGTGTCGAATTCAGATTGATCTTTCCAGATTACCTACGTCCCATTGGGCCATTAGATAATCAAAAAACTACCGACCTACATAATCAAAGTAAATTGCATAAAACAAGATACGTGAATTACATTAAACCAGTCACATTCTAAATAAATAATCATGTTTAATAAAGAGTGAGAGGTATGCCTGGCCACGTGCCAGCTTTCTTTTGAAGCTTTTTACACTGTACGCAACCAATCAAACACATTATACAACTTGGATAATCAATCATTAAGTTATTATGATTATCATACCTATTATTTAAAAAACAGTTATAAAATCAAATTGACCAACCAGCCAAATGATGAGCATCCATGTGGAATGTATAGTTTTACATTGGCAATCATCAAAACATTGCTAATCTTTTTTAAAGATTAAATAATGACTCGAATCCATAATTTTATGGTTTAGGTAGTGGTAGTGATGATATAAGGGCAAATTACTGATAGGTACACTTTTTTTAAAAAAACTAGCAATTCGGTAAAAAAATATTAAATATATGTAGGTACAATTGCACTTGCATATACAATTTCACTTGTATATGCAATCTCATTTGTACCTGGTTGCTATTTACCTCAAAAAAAAGTACCTGATTGCTAATTTCCCATGATAGGGCAAATTAGTTAAGCTATATTCCATTTCGTTATTTCATTGGTAATTATACTTCAGAAATTTACCAAGTACTAATATCTATAAGCTTGACACAACAAATAGGAGAAAAAGAACACATTCTTTGATTTACAACCCACCCGACTGAGGGGCCAACGACACGGGTGGGAGAAGTTTATCGTCTCTTCCTAAAAAACAAAAAACAAAAAGGCAAAATTGCTAATCAAGATACCTTGTAAAGAAGAACCATTCTATTTCCTTGGACCAAACACATAAGAAACAGAGAGCATTCTATTTATAATTATAACATAATTGGATTTTTTGTTTAAATTCTTAAAAAAACATGTGAATTATTGAAATTAGGCACAACAGCAGTTTTTACGGACATAATTCGCATGTTTATTTTTACATGAATTATTGAATAATTATTAATGAAATTAGGCAACAACAGTTTTTACTTGGACATAATTTGTCATCTGAAAAACAATTCGTAAGAATGTTATTTATTTTGTGTATTGAAACCCTCGAGTGCATCAAAATTCAAATCGATAGCAACGTTTGACAGAAACAAGCTGGAAAGTTCATTTCCAGCTAATATTAATATTTAATCAAATGACAAGTTTATATATACCACTTCAGACTATGAACACACTCAATATAATATCTACAAATTCATTTCTCCCCCCCGCAAACATAATATCTACAAATTCATAAACATGCACATCCATATGATATATATTTCCATATAATAATATATTTTAGCTTGTATTTTAGCGAACGAGTTGTTTATAACATATAAAATGATAAAGTGTCTTTTGAGAGGTGTATGATATATGAAGGGTATTAACTATCATACTTCACCTTAAAAATATTTTTATCATTTCAAATACTAATAAACAACTCACTCGCTTAGACACGAGTCAAATGGTAAATAGACATATTATATACTCCCTCCGTTCCAAACTTGATTTCCATGTTGTTGTGTGTTCGGGTTTTAAGAAAAAATGATTAATTGATAAAGTGTTGGATAGAAAGAATTGTTTATTAATTTTTTACGTGATAAAATGATAGGTAGTTGGAGTTAAAAAGAGTTATTTATTAGTATTTTATGTGATAAAGTAAGTATTTTCATTTAAGAAAAGTGAAAATCAAGTATGGAACATCCGAAACGGAAATGTGAAAATCAAATTTGGGACAGAGGGAGTATATTATATGCCTATTTACCATTTGACTACGTCTAAACGAGTGAGTTGTTTATTAGTATTTTTTAATATTATGTATTCAAATCAGAAGACATCCACCAACACACAACTGTTTTTACAAATGAACCCCGTGGATTTCAGAAAAATTGGAGTCCTTATCAGTACATAGGCCAGCACCACATGTGTTGTCACTCTCCACACATAACATCTTTATTTCATATTAATCTCAATACACCAATTCTTCATTTATTATTATTACGTGGTATTTTCAAACTCTTTTTCAATCCTAAAAGCACTTATTAAAAGAGACACTTGTATAAGATAGTCCCACGATAAAAATAATTATAAATTGAACATTGACGCTTTAATACTTTAATAGAAATGAATATGATTTATGTTAAGTTGTACCCCATATCATGCATAAGAACGTCTCATGAATTTTTATCTTTTTAAAATATTATTTTTTGTCCTGTAACTTTGGACAATTCAATTTTTAGTTCCGCAACTTTTAATTCTAAATGTTTCAATTTCACCTCACGTGACACTTCAAAATTGATCTATTTTATTACATTGCAATCCATTTCTGTAGGTCGTCGAAAAATAAAAAAATCACAATTTCGAAGTGTCACGTTAGATACATATGCTTATTTCGAAAAATTTTAAAATTTTCGAAAAAAAGAACAAAAATTGATACATTTATGCCTAAAATTGAAAAAAAAAAGGAATGCCCAATGTTACATAACCAAAAATGACACTTTTTCCACTATTTTAATATAGTTTGAAACACCACCTATATTGTAAACGACATAGTACAAAAAACACATAATTAAAGCATGAAAACAAAACATCAAATCATATTACTCCCTAGTCCCTACTCCGGTACTATCTAGTACCTGATGAACATTATTTTCCTGCTCACTACTTACTAGCTCTGTTCCAAATTATAATCCTGTCTCATTCTTTATCATCAGCAATTTTCCTTTTCATAAATATGATTAATCTCTATTTTATTACGTATATTGCACTTATAGCATGAGCAAAATTTAAACCTTGTGCATATAATCTTAGCATAGCAACAAATGAGCACCCAACCTAATCCAAGGGGGTCATTGGACCTGACATTTGAAACTTTAATATATATATTAATGTATAAAATAAATTATTAATTTATTTTGTGACTAAGTAATATGAGGATGGCCTAAAAATAGCAAATGTGTTAGTGTTCAAGTCCCAAACACTGTATTTTTTTATTTAAATTTCAAACTGTGCTTTTTTTTCATGTGCAACGTGCACTCATAGTGCATTTTAAAAACGTGTGACTTGTTATACTAAGATTAATATGAAAAAATAATTGCACGGTTCAATGTAAATAAATTGCACTTTTCTGTGTAACAAGTAGCACAATTCTAAAATCTTATAAACGCATTGCAGTCTTGGCCGAGTGTACATGAGACCTTGGACCCCCCCTCGAAAAAACGACTTGCGGTCTTGAACAGGTGTCGTGAGACCTTGGACCCCCCTCGACGAATTTCCTGGCTCCACCACTAGCACTAAGTGCACCCATATACAAGTAAAAGTGATTATCATTTGTGTAAATATTAAGGGATGTTTTGAAACATTTAAAAAAGCTTCTAAAACTACTTATTTTCAAAGCTCATTTTTACAACTTTTAAAAATAAATGCTCCTAAAACCTATTTTAGGTGTTTCAAAATACACCCTAAATCTAGTGGACCATTATTATATATCTGCATAATATAACCGACTTATTCTATTTCCCACAAAATAAACATTACCAATCCTTGTAAAAAAAAAAAAAGACATTACCACCCCTTGTCAAAAAAAAAAAAAAGACATTACCACTCCTTGTCAAAAAAAAAAAGGCATTACCAATCTATTATTATAATTTATATATAGTGTAAAACGACAATACCATAATCATATTGGGTAGACCCACCGACAAGGCCCAGCTGTAAGCATGTATGCTTACGAATATAATATCTACATATATATACGTATAGCAACGAGAAAAAGAGAAAGAAAGTCAAGAAAAACATATCATCAATGTACAAGAAATTACTAAACTAGACGCAAGAGGACCGACAAAATCGAGTCTTTTCATAATTTGGGAAACCTATCCAAAGGCAATTTCGTCACATTAATTATTTGTTATTTCCAATTAACCGCAATATAAATAAAAAGAAAAAAGAAAAAGACCAGATGGAAATCAACGAAATACAGAAAATGTTGTATCCTTCTTTTTTTGTTTTTTATTTTCAAGAAAAGAGAACAATAGAATACAAATCAATACAGGTAATGAGTTAATCATCAAAATCAACAAGTTTAGAAGAAGGAATTAATAATTAAACAAAAACAAAAATAATTATAATTAAAAAAAATGAAGACTGTAGAAAAGAATTTATTAGCAGTAACTTGAAGAATTTACCAGGCGGATTAACAGAAATGGTGCTGCTGCAGCTATTGTCCGTACAAATCGAATGGGGCCCAGAGCGAGTCGAGCGGGCACGGCTTCTTCGAGTCGAGCCGAAGCCACGGCTTGCCGCTGCCGCTCCAGTGCAGCAGGCTCACTGGACCGGGGTGGAGGTCCCTGCAACTGCCCCGCACATTATCCCCACCCAGCCCGTGTTGGTTCCACCTGTGCTCGATGGGCGCCACGTGTCCGGCGAACACCAGCAGGAACGGCGGTAACGATCCGAGCTCGTAGATCCGGCTCACGCTGGTCTTCTGTATCTCCATCCACCGCTCGATGCGGCGCGTGAACCCCAACCGCCGCCATTTCACCAGATCTATCACCATTACGCCCGTGTTGAAGTAGCACGGCCTCCGGCCGGCGAACACGCCGGAGAGAGACGAATTGGTCCAGAAGCGCTGCGTGAAGTATTTTGTGAAATTGGCGTGGCAGTATTCCGGCGCGCCGATTGTTTTCTTCGCTAGATTTGTTTTCCAGAGCTTTGAAATATCGTCGACGAGAACCAGATCTGAATCCAGATAGATCACTCGGGTCACGCACGGTTCTAGAAGATCCGCTAGGTAATTTCGGGCGTAATTCAGCGGCTGTTCGAGCGCTTGACGAACCGAACTCGAGATCAGATTCCGGACCCTTTCCGGGTCGAAATAGTACACTTTGAATTTCAATTCGGGGAAAGTGGATCTAACCAAGGCCTCGAGGCCCGTTTCCGAGACCAAAAAATGGAAGAACACGCTCTCCGGGCACATCGAGTGCTGAAGAATCGAATGGACGGCGGCGATTGAGCCGCGCAGATACTCCACATCGAGAGTAATCGCTACGTGGACCAACGACGGATCGCAAACGCTGGATTTCTCCGATTTCGATGAGCGGCATTCGTCGGCATTGCGGAACAGCGGCGCTCGTCGGAAGGAGAATTTATCGAAGGAATGCGTCGACGACGGTAACCGGAGATACGAATCGCCGCCGTGAGAAGACCTAATCGCCTCCGCCGGATGAAACGACTGCAGAGAAGGAGAAAGCACAATCATCACCATTGCCGCAGAGAAAAACCCCGAGAATCGCATCACCCACAGCATTTTCGTGAAGAATTTGTGCTTTTTTCTCCTCGATTTGAAACCAAAAGTATCAGAGGAAACCGATTTGACGAGAATCGCTAGGAAACCTCTAAGGTCCGCCAGAATTCAATTGAAACTTATCCAGAAAAAAAAAACAGAGAAATATTCCAAATCCACAATGGCAATTGTGCTTTGCTTTTGGCAAATTCACTTGTCTCTCACTCTCCCTCTCTCTAATGGAAAATAACCATCGGTGAGTGTGTAGAGAGAGAAAGAATCAATAACCCATGAACAGAAAATAGAAGTTGATAGGAGGAGAAGGAAAAGTTGTTGATATGCACCGACGTGCTCTGCAGTCACACAACCACACACAACGTCTCTCTCTGAACAAGATGATAATCGATAAAGCAAACGAGAGAGATTGAGACACAGTTTTTGGATAGGGGGTTTTAACTAAATTTTTTTTACTTAACTTTTTGTTTAGCCTCTTTCACACCATAAATACACATTTTTTAGGATTCATCAAAATTTATATTCCCTCCGTTTACTTATTAATGATGAGTTATATTTTAGCATCATATTTTTTATGCAAAATTTAGTAGTCATGTTTTACCCTCCATCAAATTTAAAATTAAGAGAATAATTTTTTTGGAAGCTAAAATCAACTAAATGTGGTGAAAGAATTATTCATTAACTAAGTGCAAACTTTTTATTATACTTTCTATGTTTTGTAAAACTTATCGCTTTTGAACTTATTTTTTGTGAAGAATGTTTGTCATTTTACTTTTACTATCCTTCTTTCACAAATCTCCCAATTTTATCATTATATTATTCAATTAATTTTTTTTATTTATTTTGCATCTCTAAAATTTCTCCTTAATTTTACGCTCATTCATTTTCCAAAAAAATAGTAAATATAATTAAAATTAATTAGTATTCCATATTTAGCTACCCAATTGAGAAAAGTGGATTTACAAAAAAAAATATGTACTTTCCGGCAAAAAAATAAAATAAAATTATATACAATAATATAAAAAACGACAAATTTTACGAAATAGCTGGAGTAGATTATTTCTTGATTGTAATAAAAATAGCATTTATATTAGCCGAGGTAGAGCAGGGCATAAGAAATACACAAAAAAAAGTTATACAAGTAAAAATTCTCAACTCCATCCATGTCAAAGTGGTAAGTGCACCATTTTTATCATAAACCACTATTATTATTGCTTATAAAAATTAATATTTTGCAAATTAAATATTGATCAATTATAATTGATATTAACATTATTATTAAGTAAAAATGGTACACATAATACCTTCTCAACCATCAATCATAATTCTAGTGCGACAAGCCAATAATAAGAATGTTATCTTAATTTATTCTCATTTATGTCATTTTATATCTTTATAATTTAATTATACAGATTTATCTGGCTCACAAAGAGTAGTATTTCTATTATAACACTCTTTTAAACGAAATAATTATATAATGCTTATATGGATAAAAAAATATAGTAAGAGAAAATTGATGAGTTATAATATTATGGAGCTCTATTGATTATGATAAGTCAATCAAAATAGATGATTGTACGCATATTAGACTCGGACAGTGGATCGAATTGTTAAATATAATCGTATTTCGGGGATTGGTGTAGTAATTATATGTCGATACATTATGCTAATATTAGCATTTACCATTAAATACACATGCATACTTAGGAGTGGTAAAATTACCAAAAAAAATTGACCGTACTTAATTTATCGAAATTTTTGGTATGGTATAATAGCGTATCGAAAAGTTTTAGTATGGTAAAGGTATGTGAAATAAAAAAAATCAGTATTTCGGTATATAACAGTATACCGAAAAAAAATTGGTGTTTCGATATTACAATACCTTCCCGTAAATACTTTTAAAAAATTCGGTATGAAACAGTTTGGCATATAACGGTATATAAAAATTTCGGCATGAAAACAATATTTTATCGAAAATTTGGTATGATACGGTATACAGAATTTTCGGTATTGTATACGGTATGCAATTTTAATATATTAAAATTTTCATTTCGATTGTTGTATGATTTTTTGAATACCGAAAATTTCGATACGGTATATGGTATTTTAGATATGGTACGGTATGTCACCCCATACTCCTCCTGATTTAAAAAATGATGTTTTAAAATTTGTTAGGTAAAATTAAAAATGAACTATAAATTAACACAAACTCTTTTATGAGTTATGAAACTTGTTTATAGTATGAAACTGATTTTATTACACTTATAAACTAATATATCTACTCTTATAAACTAATATCAATAGCATTTACAATTATGATTTATTTTATATGTATAATAATATCAGTAGATAAGTGTAGTGATATTAGTTTGTAAATGTAATAATATAGATTTTATACTATGAATTAATTTTACCAAAAACTTACTCATAAATTTATAATGATAAATATATATGTCATTAACTGACTTAATTAATTAAGGTAAATCTAAAATTATGAAAGATTTTTTGGATTGAGAGGGGATAAAAGAGAAAATATATGCAAAGATTTTTTAAAATATCAAATAATTTTTTTTCGAACCCAAGAGAACTTATATTATATGTTCATAGGTACACTTATTCACCGAAAGTTCGTCCACATCAAAAGGAGGATCATCCCAAATCGTGGGACTCTCATGAAGCCGAGAAATTCTCACAAAATTATGAGCTAAAACATTGGCATTTCGCCTAACAAAACGAATTGAATACTCAGAATAATTAGTAAGGACAAAGCTTGCAACTCCTAACAAAGTCGCCGAACGTTGAAATGGCTTGGCTATTCTGTAGAATAGCGTCCACCACAACTTTTGAGTGTCCTTCAACAATCACCTTGTGTAGTTCCATATCTTTGGCCCAAGATAGTGCCTCCAAAAAACCCATGGTCTCTCCTATATCCTCGTCTATCTATCCGTCCAGGGATCTTAAGGGTACGACCACGAATAAACGTGCCATTTTTGTCTCGTAGTCCCATCCCAATTCTAGTTTCAAAAGAATGAAAAAAAAACATCGCGTCCACGTTGATCTTGAGCGAAGCCGAAGGCGGGGGGTGCCACGCCGTACAACCCGTCTTCCGCCCCTTTTTCGATCCTTGCTGCTGAGCGTTATCCCACTCGACAAGGGCAGCCTCTGCTGCCCGACAATCAGAGCCAAAAGGAAGGTTAGTCCCATTCCAATACTTGTTATTTCTTTCTTTCCATACTTGCCATGCAACCATGGCGAACCGTCAGCCGTTGCGACCTCCAATCAAATAATTTAGGAGTAAATCTTCTGTATATTAGGTGCACCATGCAATTCATATGCATTTTTTAAACGTGCAACTTGTTTTATTGAAACATTCAACTTGGTTACATTTAAACATTCAATTTATTTTACAATGAACAAATTGAACGTTTCAATATAAATAAAATTGAACGTATAAAAAAATTACACGGTGAACCTGATGCATACAAGACTTTGCTATAATTTAAAATAAAAATACTCATAAAACATCACTTATTTTAAATCGAAGGGAGTATTAAATGTGAAAACTAATACATTAAAGCCTAATCATAAAAAAGAAAAGAATTGAAAAGGTTAATATTGGCTTGAGATTAGAGAAAGAGTAGTCTTTTATGAAACTTGTTTATAGAGTGAAATTTATATTATTATATTTATAAATTAATATCATAACACTTATTAATTGGTACTATTATTTTTGTAAAGTTACATCATAGCATTACATCATGTTATATGTATTAGTTTATATGAGTAATTTTTTTAATCGGACAAATGATGACTCAAACTCATTACCTCATGACATAAGTAGTTTATATGAGTAATGATATTAGTTTTTAGGGTTTAAATTTTTTGTAGTCCTGTATCTTTGCTTCGTTTTAAAATTGATCCCGATTGTTTTGACTTTTTGATTTTGGTCCTGTAAGTTATCAAAAAATTTGAAATTGGTCCTTTAACCTGTTGTAGCAGGTCACCAAACAGGTAACCACCACCTATGTAATTATTTTATTTTTTCCGTTAATTTCGAAATGCCACCTAAATTTTTTTAATCCAAATAATTTGTGTCCGAATTTTTTTTCGTACTTTTTTAGGAAGGGAGAGTTGGTTTCTGCATTTATTGATTTAAATTTATTTTTTTGGGACGGTTTAGACCCAGTAAATCAACCTGGTTCACTTTGTCTTTTTATATACAAATTGTTTTAAACCCGACCTAAAACCCGTCCAAAATTATTAGGATGAAAAAGTTCAAGTGGCGTTTGAAATTAAAGAGAAAAATAAAATAATTACATATACGGTGTTTTATCTCGCTTTAGAACTCGTCGATGAGGTAAAAATGATCAATTTCAAAATTTTAAGAAACTTACAGGACCAAAATTAAAAAGTCAAAACAATCGGGACCACAAGACTACAAAAAAATTAATCCCTAGTTTTTAAGTGTAATGATATCAATTTCATAGTATGAACAAGTTTCACAGAAGAGTTTGTGTATATGAGTAAGTTAATAACACTCCGGTGAACCATGTTTATACATGAAATCTATTTTGTAAAAAAAAATTATTGTTTAAAAATATAAAATATTTTTTAAACCGTGATATTTTTTATGCATAACATTGATAATTTTTATACATAACATTAATATTAAAAAAATCAAGTTTATGATGAATTTGGATTCACACAAATTTTATCAGATTAAAATATTATTTAGGTAAAAGATGAAGTATTATTAATTAGTAAATATAAAAGGGTAAGCAACATTAATTTCATTTTTATACAAGGAAAGAAGTTATAATAAAATGGGTTAGTAAATGATTATTAAAATGTGACGTTGTATAAAGGCCAGCTGTCTTTGTGTTGAACCACAGTGACAATAGCCTCCCAACACGTCCATATCCCACACAAGAAATCCGCACAATCGTTGAAGTTGTTTCACTTATTTATTTATTTATTGTTAGAGAGTATAGTACTCCTTCTATTCCTTTTTTATTTAAATATTTACTATTTAAATGAATTTTAATGTGAAAGTTGTTTATTACTCCATTTGTTCAATAGTTGTTTGAACGTTTACTGTAGTAGACATGATATTTAATGTATAAATTATTTATTAGTATTTAAATAAATAAAGTGATTTTTAATTTAAGGTGTTATAGACATTTTTATTTTTTTTATAAAGTAGATGAGATGATAAGATATTTTTTTATTATGTATAGGTTAATGAGATAAAATTGCATATAATATGAAAAAAGTAATGGTATAACCGTATAAGGTATAATATTGAAATGTTTAAAGGGTATAAAAAAAGGAAAAAATTATTTTATTGTTATTTATAAAAATACTCAATTAAGTATGGGACAATTTGGGGGAAATATTCAAATAAGAGTGTGATCGGAGGAGATATTAATTAATTTTAACAAATAAGTAAAATTTTATGCATAAATGAGTAAAATGATTTTTTATCTAAACTTGTCTCTTAATTCATCTCGCACAACATTGTTTTCATACAAAAATATTTGTCTTTTTTAGCATATAGATAAAAACTTAGGTGAACTTAAATTTATCGTGAACTTATTTTTTTAAGTATCACTATTTATATATAAAAATTATTATTATTATGCATAAAAATTATTAATTATACACAAACTTTTTTATTATTTTATATATAATAATAATAAATTTTATGTATAGATATAATACATAGGAGTGCTACAACAATATATATACACTTTTTTATTAGGAATCATTGATTAAAAGGAATTGAAAATAATATATGTGCACAATCATTGATACGAAGCGTGAAAACCAGCGCATGAGATTAGCGGTTGGGTAAATATACCGTTGATTTCGACCGTTGATTTCGACATTTCTTTTGTTTCATTTGAATTAGTTAAAAATGTAATTAGTTTGTTACGAGATCAATTCCTACCTATTCCTTTCGGCTAAGTTATATATGCATCCAAGTGCAGTATGCTTTTATAATATATTTTATAATCGTATAATTTAATATAGCAAAAAAATGTAATTTATTTACATTAAATTGAGTAATTATTTTTTATATTAATAGTTCCACGATTTAATATAAATAAATTGCCCTTTCAATTAAATAAGTTGTACAATTCTAAAATTCGTTATAAATATATGGAGCATCGGATGTCAATAAGACCTACTTATTTCTATCATGCATGATGCACAAAAAGATATATTTTTTAAAATAAAATAAAATATATATATATATATATATATATATATATATATATATTGTAAATTAATAAAAAATCGTATAAGATCGTCACATACATAAAACATGTGGTAATTTAAAATGTGTCGTATCGAAACAACCAAAAATTTGTTTACACCCCTAATCATTGTTAACCAAATTTAGTTCGGGGTTGGGCGGTTTGGACTTTGGATCCGTGATTCTAAGGATGTGTTTTGAAACACTTAAAAACAATTTTCAGAAGCATTTATTTTCTAAAGCTGTGAGAAAGAGTTTGAAAATAAGTTCTTTTGGAAGTTGTTTTAAATGGTTTAAAACACGCCTTTAATATCTTATCCCCATTTAAAAGGGTAAAAAAAACATGTGAGATTTTATTATGCAATCCATATTTGATATTTCGAACATTATTTTTAATACTTTCGGCACAATTGTATATCAACAAACATGGGGAAAACATTATCAATTTTGGGAATAAGAAAAGATAGAATATAAACAAGAAATCCAATGGAAACAAATATGAAATTATGTAAATCGGCGGTTACTAATACATAAAAAAATATACGTTAAACTATTCACGAATTTACTGAAAAAACAAGTTATATATTCTGGAAGAAAACTATAATAATTTTACTCTAACAAGTAAAAAACGAGTTTATACTTAATTTATTTATCTTAACAGATTTTATTGAATGAATTTTTTTTTTTGACCCGAGCTTAATCTTTAAAGTTCATATCAGTTTGATTCATCTATTTTATTTTCTCATTTTCTGCATCCCACTTTGTGTTTATTTCCTAAATTTGTAACACATGAATTTAAAATAATGATGATTCATTGAATATTTTTTTTAATGTTCCGCATATCAAACACTATAGGCGTGAAACAATAAAATAATTCAAATGATATTATTCGTGTTCATATACCTAAATAATTTTAAATATTTCTAATGCATTAAATAGCTAGTATGAAATATAAATGATCCCAGGTCCCGAAAGAAGCCCAGTTGTTTCATTCCATATAGGTAAAGGAATTAAATGGGCCCACTTTGAACAGAGCACAAATTTAAAAATAAAAAAGTCTTATAAAGTAAGATTACACAATGTAATGGGCCGCAAAATTAATTATGTATAAGCTATTATTGTTAGTAAGCTCAGAAACATGCAATAAATTAACTCCATAAATGGATTAAATTTTTTAAGATTCTGTGTAGCTCTTCTCCTTGGTTTTATCTGTTTTTTAATGTTTAATTGTTGTTCTCTTTTCTAAAATCTGCAAGTATTTTGAGAAATTCAACAACATATCAGATTACATGATTTTCTTATACTTTTCTACCCTATCTATTTGGGGTTAGACTGGTTTTTTTTCCTTTTATTAGAGAAATAGAATAGATTTATATTTTGATTTTTGATCTATAAAATATTTTCTCTTTTCGAAAGCACATACTACACAAATAGGGGTCATGGTTTTAACACATTTTTGTTACAAAATAAATAAATTGAGCACTCAGCAAGCATTAATTTTATAGTATATATATTTTTTTAAATTAATGTATATATATTATTCAAGTGACCAAAAAGTCTTTACACTATTTTTGAAGTTGCTATAAACTTGTACAAACTTATTAGTATATCATAGGAGAGAAGTAGCAAAAAATTTAAAATTCAAAAATTTATAAATTAATTTGTTAATTCTGAATAACTAATTCACGTGAATAAATTAATATTGTTTGTTAATTTTATTATTAATCCAAGGTTTTCAATTAACTAGTTGGATCGTGGGCACAATAATATAAATGTATATTACGTTTGACTAGATATATATTCTAATAAATTTAATAATTAATTTTAATTAATCTTTTACCTTCTAAATAAGAATGTTTCATATGAAACTGGTTTACCGTGCACCACTCATACTATTACTTTCTACAAGCAATAGTATGAGTGGTTACGGTAAACCAGTTTCATATAAAACCTTCTCTCTAAATAAATATTAAACATGATTATCATGCTATAATCATTGATAAAATAATTTCATAAATCTATAATTTTAACTGATTGACTATTTATAGAATATTATAAGTTTCATATGCAAGGAAATTTATATTAATAAAAATTAAAATTTGTTAAACCTAAAATATTAATTTTAACATCAAATATAATTTTTTTTAGACAAAAACTCGTATGATACGGAGTATAACTTAGCACAATTAATACTCATCCATTCCAAAGTGTTAAAGCGTCAATGCCCAAATTATACTACGTCTTACTGTAAGAAGGTCTCATGCAAGAGTGTTTCTAATTTTTATAATCAATATATGAAATTATGAATATTTACATATCACATTTAAATTTTGCGTAATACGCGAGGTCTATATATACTAGTTGATTAATTGCGAAATAACTAAACAACATAAATTTAAAATGTAAATCTATTCTGATTAAAAAAAAAAAGAATTGTACTTATCTTATCTTATTTTTTTTTCTTTATTCTATAAAAAGCTTATTTGGATATTGAAAGTAATAATGATTTGCAAAAGCAAGTGACAAAATTTACAGTTCACTTGATTGGGCCAAGAAAATCACAGAATTAAGATTTAGCATATTAAGCCCATCTTATAGGGCCATGCGGACCATGCCAATTGCATTCTAAATCGCTATCTGGTCTATTCAAATAATGGCCCAAGTTATCTACATTTCCACTATTATGTAAATATATCTACATAATTTTCTTTTTATTTTAACAAAATTATTATAAAATATCAAAATTATAAAAATGCTGCTACGATCGGATCACCATATTCACGTTGTTATTTGTTGCAAAAATTATATTTACCCAAGGTTCTCAATCTCAATATACATATCTAAGTAAATTCTTCTACTTTTTCTTTGTTCTAAACATCGTCTAGGTTACATATGTTCTAAGTATTAAAAAAAATACTATTAGTATAAATCGAATTTAAGTAAATTATTGCCGTATGATGTAACGCAATAATAAAACACTAGTAGACAATTAATAAATTAAAGGATCAACTTTCTGATAATAAGTAAAGATAAAAACAAAATATAAAAAAACATGTAAAATTCGAAAAGGTGAAACCTAGCAACATATTTATTCTTTTGTGTCTCATTATCGGTCACTCCAAAAAATTTCAAATTTAAAAAGGAGTTAATGATAATAATTTTAGCTAAAATAAATTAGGCATCCAAAAAATAATAATAATAATAATAATCGGTGGTTTATTAGTAATATCCCTGTTGTCCGAAATCTTGATGCTTTTGCATATAAGCCAAAGTCGTGAAATATAACTAAATATTTAACACCAAATATGAATGATTCTTCTCTTTCATCCCAAAAGATTCTGTCTAGGAATGACAATGGGGCGGGTTAAAACCTGGACCCGGCACGAATCCGCCCCGGATGGGGCGGGTTAAAACCCGGTCAAACGGGTTTCGGGGCGGGTTAAACCCGGTCAAACAGGTTTTTTGCCGAGGCGGGGCGGGTTACGGTTTTAGGTAAACCCGCCCCGGACCCGCCCCGCATATATAAATATATATTAATTCTATAATTTTTTATTAAATTAAATGTATTTTGTATAGGGTTTATTTCTTTCACGGTGAATTGTTTGAATTGTTCTTTCTTTGATTTATCAGTTTCTTTTATCGAATAAGTGCTTTAGCTTAGACTGAGAAGAAATTAGAATGAGTAGATATCTAATGTACATAATTCAAAACAAATTTCAATTAATTCACCCAAATAATATAAATTCAAGTATTAATTGTATGAATTGGAGGACTGCAAAATAATTGTATGAATTGGAGGTAGAGATAAATTATTTTTTTGCTTATTTATTTATTTTTATCTTTATTTATTTTTCTAAAATGCTAACATATCTATCTTTTTTAAAATAGATGGAGTCTGAAAAAGGAACTAGAGCTAATTCAGTGAATGTCACATTAAATAATCTTCTTTGATGTGGGATTGATTAAAACTTTTGAATTTTGTGCTCTATGATGTGAGATTGATTATGAAATTAGGTATCTTATTTGTTATAATTTGAATGATTCTAATTAATGTGTTATTTTTTAGGAATGATATGTATGAAGTTGGAAGTATGAATTAAAAAATGTAGAAAAAAATGAAATTGAATGCGGGGCGGGTTAAACCCGTCGGGTTCACGGGGCGGGGCGGTGTAAAACGGGTTCAAAAACCCGGCAGGGCGGGGCGGGTTACGAGTTGGCAAAAAATTGGCAGGGCGGGTTACGGGTTTGGCTAAACCCGCCCCGTTGCCATCCCTAATTCTGTCATCCTCTTCAAGGTCTTTCCATTTTCCTTTTGTATTTAATTATTTAAAATTTGCATATAATTACTTAATTGATCTAAATTAATAATATACTTGAAGCTTTCTAATATTTTATAAATTTTGTCAACTATCAGTCCATTAGTAAATATTCTAATCATGAAAACATGAAAATGATTGAAAACGAAGTATATCAATTTATAATCTTTTCTTGTTTAACTAAAAAAATAATAATCTAAAATTTAATGAAATGTTGACTTTAGGGATTGTCATAGATCAACAGTTAAAAGTGATTGTCCTAACCTAAAGAATCGGTGGCAATAAAAAGACGACTTTATTTGTGATGTGATAACTTCCCACTTCTTTTATATTGTAATATTTTCCGTGGAGAATGCATTAACGATTTTCATTCTCTTCAACATCAATCAATTTATCAAGTATTTTAGGCTTAATTTTGCTAATTAATTAACTCATCGTATATTTTTCATTTATGATTATTAATTTTAATTCAATGTGACGTCTAATTAAACTAATTACGTTGACTAGAGTTTAGTTGTTTATTTTACTGTCTTTATGTGAGTAATTGAATCCAAAAGAATTTCAAAATTGTTTATTTTATATCCAAACTTGATATATAAATTTTATTCAAGTGTAAATAGCTTTTTATGAAACCCCATTTTGTCAAGGGAAAAGAGAAGTAAAGTGGAAGTCAGTATGTTTAGATAGGTTGAGGGGTGGTCCGGGGTTAGGGAAATAAAGAATTTTAATTTAGCATTGTTGTGTAAATAGTTGTGGAGGTGAGTCTTAGGAAAGAAGTCATTATGGGTGAGTATTGTTAAGTCTAGGTATAGGTCGTTGAGTGTTGAGTCAGTGGTTGAGTCGGGGGCAAAGGGTTGGTCTTTATGGTGGAAAGATGTTCATGAGTTATGGTGGGTCTGGTGGGGAGTGTTTCGGGATAATATCTCACTATCGTTAGGGGATGACATCGTCTTCAAATTCTGGCATGATCTGTGTGTAGGGGATTCGACTAATTTAAAGAGTCGATTCCCCGATTTATTTAAATTGTCGTCACAAAAGAGTGGGTGTGTGCGTGAGTTCTTCTCTGGGCCTGGGAAGTATTGGTTATTCAAGAGGGAGAGGTTTTTTTAATTATAATGAATTGCTTGAGTTCTTGAACCTATGGTTTCTTATTTATAGGAGAACCCCTCGTGCAGATTCTATTGACTCGTGGAAATGGATCGGGTCTTCTAGTGGGCTTCTTGAGACTAAGGATATGTATCGGTTCATTGCCATGGCTGATTCGCCAATGGATGAGGTTGTATTCCCTTAGGCGAAAATTTGGTGGAAAGTTATTCCATTGAAAGTTTCCGCCTTTTCTTGGAAAGCGATTCCGAATACGATTCCCACCAAAGAAAATCTACACAAGAGGGACGCTTTGAGTTCTTCGGTTTCAATGCTCTGTCCGTGTTGTGGGAGTGTGGTGGAAACAACGAATCACCTTCTTGTCACGTGTCCAGTGGCACTTCTTGTGTTGAGGCAGTTTGTCATTGGTTGGGTGAACCTCTTATAATCGCAAACTCTATCACCGATCATTTTCATGAGTTTGTTGATTACAGGAGTAAAGGCCCCAAAAAAAAAGATCATGAGTTTAATATAACAGAGTACTATATGGAAGCTGTGGAAATCCATAAATAATATCATCTTCAAAAAGAATAGTTACACCTTGGATGAGCTCATCGACGGCATAAAGTTCTGCTCGTGAAAGTAGATGATTCGGTCTCATTATCCACTTTCGTTCATTGCTTCATAGGCTTTTTGGGAAGATTGTCCATTAGATTGTATTCCTTCAAAACTATAATTGGGTTACATTGGTATTTGTTTGTGATTATCGTATATCAGGATTAGAGTACTCTCTGTACTCTGTAAACTAATTTATCTTTACATTTAAAAAAAAGTATCAAAGGGGAATTTAAGTTCGAGCAATTAATTTGTACTTATCTTACCTTTTTCTTTTCTTTCTAAATCTCGTAAGTCGGCCATTGAATCTTTTTTATACTTAAAAATGTGTTTCATTTACAGAGTATGTGTTACATTAATGACGGATTCAGAATTTTGAATATAAAAATAAGGCTAGGACTTGTATGTACCCGGGTGCACCGTGCACTCAAAGTGCATTTTAGAAGCGTGAAACTTGTTATGCTGAAAAGTGTGACTTATTTACACAGAAAAGTACAACTGTTAATATAAGAACATAGTTACATGCTTCTATTTAGAATAATTGCACATTTCTGTTTTATATAATTGCACGCTTTTAAAATGCACTATGAGTGCACGGTACACCCGGGTGCACATGAGACCCACTCTAAAAATAATAGTAAAAAACTTTACCTTTTACTTCGAATTAATAGAGATACATTTTTATTTAATTTATAAAAATAAACTACATCGATTTGGTACTTATTTAATTTAAATAAATTACTAAAATTTTATATGTACATTTAAACGTATGATAATACTTGTGAGATATGAAAATAGTATAAAACCACACTGAATCTCGTGAACCAAAAATATCACGAAACTAACTCCCACGCAATTAGCTGTCGTCATTCCCATATAAAGACTCCATATATAATTATAACATTATTATTTTATTTTTTGACAGCGTTACATGATGTTTTCTTAACTCTATTTCAAATTTTAAATCGATGAATTGCACGTTCGTTGGTCCCGGTCAGAATCTCCTATTACACAATGGTGTTACATCTCCTGTTACATTTTTTAAATTTACGTCATGTATTGATCTTATATATCTACTATAAATATAAAAATAACATCCTAACATAACTTTTTTTTCTGTTTAAAAAATTATAATTATTTTTAGTAAAAAATTAATTTTAAATAAAAAATTAATTCCTTCTAAATCCCATTCCAAAAAATCTTATAAATATATTTACAATTAATTAATTTAAACTACATATATATAAATTAACCAATAATTAAGTTTGTTGATTATTTAATTTGAGTACATAAAATTCAATATTTAAGGATACTATAAAATTTTATTGGCAAACTCGATAATTAATGTAATTAATAACTATAAAAAATTATAAAACTTAATAAATTTTGTAAAAATGAAAATATTTTACCTAATATGAGTAATAAATTTGTAAAAAAAATTATAAATTTTTATATTTATAATATTATAACTTAAGTTTAAATTATAATATTATAAGTTTATAAATTTTATTATAATGTAAGTTTAATTTTATTTTTGAGTTGGTATGCTGTAAAACTTGTTCACCGTGAAACTGATTTTCTTTTTTTGCAGGCATACTCTTTAGTAATAAAAGTCACACCCTTCAGTTACCACTATAATATCATTTGCTATAATATAAGTCACACTCTTCACTTTTATGAGTAATACCATTTATAGTAACATTCACACCCTTTATAGTAAAAAGTCACACTCTTTAGTAATATAAGTCACACTTCTTAACCAGTTTCACTGTGAAACTTGTTCACTCTATACTTTGCCCTTATTTTATTATTATATTTTGTAGCGTAATCTTTTTTCCTTCTAAAATGTCATAATGAATTTAGGCAAATTATAGGATGAACAAGTTTCACGCTGAAATTGATTAAGGAGTGTGACTTATATTACTAAAGAATGTGACTTTTTACTATAAAAGGTATTACTCATAAAAGTGAAGGGTGTGACTTATATTATATCAGAGGGTATCATAGTGATAAGTGAAAGGTGTGACTTATATTATTAAAAAGTGTGACTTATATTACAAAAGAGTATGCCTGTAAAAAAAAAAACTATAAAGGGTGTGAGTTTTTACTATAAAAGGTATTACTCATAAAAGTGAAGGGTGTGACTTATATTATATCAGAGGGTATCATAGTGATAAGTGAAGGGTGTGACTTATATTATTAAAAAGTGTGACTTATATTACTAAAAAGTATGCCAATAAAAAAAAAAAATTTTTTCATGGTGACAAACTCATAAATTTAATACCGTGAATTTTAGTTTTGATTTATTATTATGTTTTTTATGTGAGTGTTTTGCAAGAACTTTCTAGTAAAAATATATAATGTTCTTACAAATTTATTACTCCTATTATGTAATATATTTACATTTTTACAAATTTATAAAGTTTTATAATTCTTTATATTTATTAATTATATATAAATTTTATATTAATTACATTAAATTTAATTATAAATACATATAAATGTATTAATTTTATATTAATACGTAAAAATTTTATATGTATTAATTATCAAGTTTTTTTGTAAAATTTTATAATATTTTTAAATATTGAATTTTTTTTTATAACATATGTTGTCAATTTTTATTCTTCCAACAAGTTTTCATTTTTTTATTGAATTTTAGATTTATACGATATATTAAGAGTATAATATACGTATTCTAATTAAATAATTAACAAACTTAATTACTAATTAATCTATATATATGTAATTTAAATTAATTAATTAAAAATATGTTTATAAGATTTTTTGGAATGAGATTTGGAAGAAATTAATTTTTTATTAATAAATATAATTTTTTAAATAGAAAAAAGAGTTGTGTTAGAATGTTATTCTTATATTTGTAGATATTATGGGATCGACACATCGCAAATCTAAAGAATGTAACAGAAAATATAATATCATTGTATAACAGGACATCCTGACCGCGTTGGTCCAGGATTTCAATATCCAGTTTTTTAGGCGATTCTGATTATTTTTACCATCTAAAAATTCATGTAGCCAATTTTATAAATAAAAGAAGATGCCTAAATAAGAATTGCATAAAATAGAAATAAAAAAAAGTAATTAATATAATGTTGCAAGTTGCAAACCAGTGGTAATGAGTGGTAATCAGAAGTTTGGCAGAAAGTCAATGGCCAATACAGGAATCGTTTGGTCCCATAAAAGCATACAACCAACCTGTGACAACATTAATTTACCTTCTTATTCTTAAATAGATAAAAATAAAAAGGTATTTAATGTTGAAAGAAAATAGCTAACTAGTTCCTTCGACGGAAGAAATTAAGTACAAAAAATGAAAAATTTAACAATAGGATCTTATAGTAATAATGGTAAACTATACCAGACATGTCCAAGATAGGTTAAAGGGAGATGTTTGCTACCTTAAAAATTATTTTTAACCATTTTTAAAATATTTTTTTAGCAAACACTTTTTTTTTTATAACTCGGTATCCAATTTAAAGATCGACTAATTCGGGAACTAGAATCCACCAAACTAAAGACCGATTAATTTGGAGGAGTAGAACCAAAAGAGCAAAACTCATCGCAAATAAGAGGGTCAACCATTGGGGCATTTTTTAGCAAACACTTTTAATTTTAAAAAATTAGACCCCACCTTTAAGTTTCATACTTGGGTCAACTTAAATGATTTTGTTGTCACTAATTTTCAATTTTTTTTTATTAGTTTTCAATTTCAACACATTAATGAAATAGAAACACTATTTTGTGTGAATCATTTACGAAAGAATCTAAATTAATTGACTAACTGAGAAGAAAATTTTAACATTGAATTAATAGATTAATGGTGAACCCAAAATCATGTGAACTCTTTTTGTCAAATTATTATTTATTTAGTATAAAAAGTATCATTGTTTAATACAAAAAGTGTTATTATTATTTAGCATTCAATCTAAATAGTGATATTCTTGAAAAATAAAATTCACATAATTTCGAATTTACAAGAAACGTCCTACTCTTGTTCATTTCATAACCCGCTCCATCCAACATTAGAGTGTTCCACACCAAATACTTAAAGAGTCACATTTGCGTGAGACGATTTTATGATGAGACGAAATATAATTTAGGAGATCGACACTTTAATATTTTTAGAGGGATAAGTGTGATTTGTGCTAATTTATACTATGTCTCATGAATGAAACCGTTCCATATGAATTTTTATCATAAAATAATGTGGAATATCAAAATGATTACATTAAAAAGAGGCGTGACCAGTGACAATTGACAAGCACCAATAAATTTGGATCTTAACCCAATATTCAATTAGAAATTCAGGTGCAATGGATCTTTTTAGGAAGTTAATACGAATGAATTGATTTAACATTTCTTTACTCGATTAAATATATGGGAATTCTTTCACATCTATGGTTAACGTGCACCATTTATTTGGAGAATTAACAAGATTAAAGACCTGTTTACAATCATCACTCATTTTTTTAAAAGGTTGGATCACCCCTACTACCAAAAATATATTTCTGCACAATTTTGATGAGGTCGCCAACAACTCTTTAAATCGATCACTATTATTACTATTATATAGTAACATGAAATCGTGGATGATATGGATCTCCAATTTTTTAAAAGTCATTTTATCATTTCATATATTAATAAATGGCTCATTCGTTAAAACACGGATTAAATAGTGAATGACGGAGGGAGTAATATATTAGAAAATTGGCAAAGTCTCATATGCACTTGGTGTACAGACTCTAGATCCGTACACTCACTTTGACCCTGCCCATTTTTTATTGTGGAACCTCATTTTTACTAATGAGGAGGTCTCATTTTCTTAATGGGTCACTCCTATACCCGAGTACACGGTGCACATGAGATCCACTCTAGAAAATTATATACAAATAAATTAATTCCAAAGTTTTTTACATTTTGAACTTTAAATGAGATGATTTTTTTTTTTAATGGTATTTGAGCCTTCATATTCATGGGTCAAATTTTGGCAACTCTGTCCAAATTAAATAATACACTTCTTGAGTCTAATCAGTCCTCCAATAATGGATATGGCAAGCCTAGAGGGAAACTCTGGAACAATGAAATATATTAGTTTCGGACTATCTCTCTAAAAATGAAATTCTTACTATAACATTTTTAATGTTAATTAAAAGTTAATCTAAGATTCTACTTTTTCAAATGATAATACCAATCACGAGTTAATTAATACGATAAATATAAGAATGAAACAAAAAAAAAAGCTTAAATCCAAAATTTATTAATCCGAAATTAGTGAAAATTGAAATATAAACACCACAATTCCAAATCGATGTATATAAATTTACTAATTGGTGAATTACCGTTTGCGGGTAATTTCGGAGCCAATCCAGGCGGAATCGCGGGGCACCAATTGGCCCTGCGCCGCCACAATCGATTTGTAGATCTCCACAATCATCCTCTCGTCGTACTCCTTGAACGGCCTCATTCCGAATCCACTCACGCCGTCGCCGCCGCCGCCGCCGTAACCGTAACCGGCCCCCAGCATCCGCGAATTCGCGATTTTCATCATCATACTAACGTACGCATCTCGGATCCCGAGCAGTAGCTTCTTCGGAGAGAATCGGAGCTTGAATTTCGGGCGCCGCGTCAGTTTAATCCGCCGGAATCGCCGCCATCCGTCGGCGGATGCGGCCAATTGAACGGACCTAGGTTTCCGCTTGAGGCCGGCGGTGTTGAGGCGCTCGTAGCCGTTCCGGCGCCAGTATCCTTTCATTCCTTTGTATACGGAGGCGGAAACGCCTTCCATTTGGGGGGTTAATTGAATTGAATGTGTAGTTGAGTAATTTGGACTATATAGTTGGGGAAAACGGGGGTTTCATGTTGAGATAGAAATGCAGAAACAGGTGGGAGATTGGGGGAAAAGGGTGGGTGGAGTGGTGAGTATATTAATAGGGGAGGCCAGGAGGCATTGAATGCGGTGGTGCTTCTTCACCTCTCACTACTGTTTTATAATGCGCTTGCTTTCACATTAGGACGCGTTTGGTTGCCCCAAATGTTAAGTGGAAAATAGGTTTACGTTGAAACTTTTTCATAGTATGAAATTTATACCAATACGTTTATCGACTGATACTATTATATTTATAAATTAACATCATAGTATTAAATATTATAGATACTAATTTATAAAAATAGTGATATCACTTTATAAATGCAAGAGTGGGTCTTTTGTGCACCAAAGTGCACCGTACACTCATTCTATATACTTGACTCATTTAAAAAAATATTTGACCTATTAAATATATTAAACATGTTCTATAATATATGGGTAGGGTTGATATGAATGCACAGATCTTAAATTCGTGCACCAATTGCATATGAGACTTTGTCTAAGTGTAATTGTATAAGTTTATACTACGAACAAATTTTACATTTTGGAGGAGACACTCTTGCTTGAGACCGTTTTACATGTGAGACATAGTGTAATTTGAACATTGACACTATAACACTTTGAAAGGTGTAGATATTAATTGTGCTAAATTGTACTCCGTCTCATGCATGAGACGTATCATACTAGTTTTTGCCTTTGTGGAGTAGAAAATGTTAATGCGGAAGGTGTTTTTGTGGATAAATATTTGGATTAATGCCAATTCGCAACGTGTAATGTGAGTATGTGACCCGTTTTTAGCAATTTACAATATATATTACATATTTTTAGACGATTGCAGTGCACCTTAAATAAGTGTTTAAAGTTAAAATTTGATTTTAAAAAAATTATAATATATGTTATAAATTAATAAAAAAATTGTACATATTTCTCGAATTAATAAAATGATAATAATACAGATTATAAATCGTTTTTAATCATAAAAGTGAGTTTCATTTGCATAAGGTGCACTCTGCATTTTATAGTGTATTTTAGAATCACACAATTTATTGTACTGAAATATGTAATTTATTTATAATTTATTGTTTCTAATATGAATAGTTACACGATTCAGTGTAAATATATTGCATAGTTCCAAAACACAATATAAAATACACAGTGCACTTAATGCATATAAAAAATATAATCAAACCATAAATATTTGGTGATGTGGGATAAAATGCATGTAGTCTAATTTATGTAAATTTTACTTTTTTTCGAATTTTATGAGTGATTTTAGTTCGAATGAATTTAAAATACCACTCGTTTCAAATTGCATTCATCAAATCCTAATACAACTTAGAATGAGGAGACGAGAGTTATTAGATGGAATTTTAAGGCAATATTATTATCCTATTGCCTCGATTATTATGTTATTGACCGGTTTAAATTTTTTGTGCCACTTTTTGTATTTTATTGTGTATTTCACCATTTGAATTTTTACACACATGTCCCGTTAATAAATTATGAGCTGTTGATTCTTTAATTTTCGCATTTTACGCATGTTAATTATCTAGATAATAAGAACATAAAATCAAAAATTAAAAGTGATTCACATAACATGATGCCCTTTTGACTTATTGAGATAAGGATGAAATTGAATTGATGTTAAAGATAAATTTTGTAATTGTTTCAAAAAATAGATAAAGTTTGTTATAATTGACTTACACATATCACATATGGCAGGTACTATAATAATTTTTCATTTCATATTAATAGAATACCTTCAATTAAATTAAAGGTCATTTAGAGAATCTGTTAAATAGAATACCTTCAATTATTATTATTTTTTTGAAAAATAAATAGTTTTAAACAGCCTGAAAAATTGATTTCCACAGTAGCAATAATATGATCCCGAATATGAATCGAGAAAAAAGCACAAACTGAAGTAAAAGCAAAGAAACTAAACAAATATGCCACAAGAGTGAATGGTGGGATTCGTCTCGTAAATTAATATTTTTTAGGATCGAATATCACGTTATAGAAAGAAAGAATTAAAAAATTAAATAATAAATTATGGATAAATTAGAAAAATATATGATAATAGCTAAAACGACAACTAACTTGAAAGTTGAAACAAAATTAAAATCTAAAATGACTATTGATAAGAAAACGAAGGAGTACTACTGTTGTTTCATACATGTTGTTAGGGATTTAAAATAAAAAACATACTGTAAAATTTAGACATGGGATTAAAAATAAAAAAATATATTTAATTAAACGAAGGAGTACTCCCGTACATGAAACACTAGTATAGTGCCCGCGTAATTACGCGGAATTTCACAATTTATCTTTTTATTTTATGAAAATTAGTAATTTAAGTTCTATACATTAAGTTCAATCCTAAATACTTCATAAAAATAATTTTTTATAATAAAAGTGAATGAAAAATCACAACAAATTTATGATACACTGAGGATTAAAAAAAATTATAAGGTAGAATTTAAATAATTACACAATCATAATTTTTTTTTTTAAATGTAAATGCAATATCACATTTTCTGTGTGTGCAATCTTTAATCATTAATACACATCTGTAATTGATTGTCACAAAGAGTCGAAAAACTAAAACACTCGTAATTCAAAAAAATGTCATTGATTATGATTATACAAAATTTATTATCATAAATAAAATAACATTTGTATTTTAAGAATAGAATAAAAAAGGAGGCTATTAGTGACTTAACACTAACAATAATTACATTGATTACATAAAATTCCTTTAAAAAAAAGACTTTCCTAGTGAATTTTATGAAAACTAAAAAAAAAAAATTATTTAGAATTGAAATATGCAATATAAAGAATGTTATTAGATTTTATGAGGCATTTAAGTTTATGGCAATCAATCATTAAATTTGACAATTAACTAAATTTCAATATAAATAAAAATAATATATGTTCACTATAATTGTGCCACATAAGAGTATTTTATTATTAGACACATAAACGAAATTAACCACAAAACAACATGTAGGCGAAATTAACCACAACACGACACCTAAACAAGTACAACTCCCTATTATATATATATATATATATATATGGGGATATGAGAGATTATTGAAAAATTAAAAGTACGGGATTAAAAAATATATATATATATATATTTAATTAAAAATACCAAAAGAACTTTTAGATGTCTATAATTTAAAAGAAATATAGATAAATTGACAATTAATTATAAACAAATATAATCTCTAAAACAACACTTATTATCTAATGAAAAGAATATTTAATTATATTTAAATAAAAGAATTTGTATCATCTAAAAGTCCGAACTTTTTAGAGAGATGTACAATTAATTCTTTTATATTTAGTTTTCTAATACTCTCCATCACTTGAAGGTGTAAAATTAACTATATTATATTTAATTCTTTAATACTCTCCCTCCCTTGAAGGTGTAAAATTAACTCTATTATATTTAGTTCTCTAATACTCTCGCTCACTTGAAGGTGTAGTGTTAATTATTATGTATTAATTAGTTCTCTAATACTCTCCCTCACTTGTGGGCTGAGGGTCTTACAAGTGTATAATTTAATGTAAATAGAGTTATTTGAGTAGAGTTGTTGCCCAGATGGGTTTGAATCCAGAACGTGGGCGTAGCCTTCACCATAAAATAATTTTATTTTATCTAAAAGTCCGAACTTTTTAGTGAAGTGTAAAATTAATTCTTTTATATTTAGTACCTAAATTATTTATAGTAAAAATAATTATTTTGTTGCCTTTATAACTAATTTATCATTAAACTTCATATTCGTGTCTCTTGTAATAATATTCTGAAATATATTAAGATACAGTAAATGTTATAAGAACATAAAACGGAATTCACTTACCAAATAATAGCGAATGCACATACTCCCATTTAAAAATTGTTCATAGTAAAATAATGATAAGGCATACTTTCACGAGACAGTCTCAAGGTGAGACGAGACCCTATTTATTTAGGGTTTTGAGGGGATTTGAAATCTTGTAAAGGAGATTTGGGAGGATTTGGTATAAAATAAGAGTGCGTCTCCTGTGCACCAAGTGAGCACCGTGCACTCGGGTATAAGAGTGACCCATTAAGAAAATGAAACCTTACCATTAGTGAAAATGAGAATCCACAATAAAATGAACAGGGTCAAAGTGAGTGCACGGATCTAAAGTCCGTGCACTAAATGTATATGAGACCTTGTCATAAAGTAAAAAGTGTATTTGTATTTTGTATATGTTTGGGAGTGTGGATTTTATAGGATTTGATAAAGTAGGATTTTGAAAAATAGATGATAGAAAGAATATTATATTGTAAAAAGTAATGTAGAAATGATTGGATGATTGTAAAAAGTTAAAAATGAGGAGATGGAGTATTGAGTTGAATATATAATAATAATTAAAAAGTGTGTGATAAATGATTGATAATGTATTGAAAATTGTGTTTGAAAAATGTAAAATAGTGTATTATAAGTATTATAGAGTATAATTTTGGAGGATTTAAAATATTCTATACCGAAATCCTGATAAACAAATGGGGATTTGAAATTTGAAATTCTAAAAGCCACTTTCAAAGCTATAAACTAACAAGTTAGTTTAAGAGAAATTGATGTGATTTGTGTTAAATTGTAACCCGTCTCATATGAGTTCTTGTCTATCATTATATGTATATATAAATTGCGATTTGATTTTTCTGTTCCACTTTTTATATTCTATTGATGTTCCACTCTGTTGGATCTTTAACACATTAACTCAGAAAATATTGATTCGTTAGATTATTTTTATTATCTCACGTGTCATTTATTCATATTATGTAATACAAAGTGGAACATCAATCATAAAATAAGTGATCTCATTCCTATAAATTGATGCATTTACTTTTATAAATTAACATAAATATCACTAAATATTATAATCTGAGTTTATAATATAATTATAGAGAATGTTTTATGTGAAATTGGTTTACCGTACACCACTCATACTATTGCTTGTAGAAACTAATACTATAGTTGTTATAGTATTAATTTCTACAAACAATAGTATAAGTGGTGCACGGTAAATCAGTTTCATATGAAACTTTGCCATAATTATATAAGTTGATATAGTTTGTAAGTGTATACAAGTTTGTTGAAGACTTATTCATCGGGCGATCATCACTTTTTTTAAAAAAAAAAATGTATGTAGATTATATCATTTATCGTTTTAAGGTAAAAATATTACATTTTTTTATTTAAAAGTGATACCTTTTAATTGAATAGTAAAATTTGGTGGCTAATGAGACGGTCTTTGGCAAGTTTTGTCTAAGTTAGTAACCAGCAGAGCGAGTGAATGTAATATTATTTTTTTACTTTAAAATATCTTAGTGAGTCCACGAATAACGTTTGTTGATTTTTTTTTAAACATGGGATAATTAAATCAACCTGGTATAGTACATTGAATTTAAGCATCCCACAATGCGTTTTTAAGGTTTTGAGAATTTCTAAATTTATACATATATAATGGAAGTTGACATTTATTAACTATATGGGATAGGGGTGTTCAAGGTTTGAACCAATACGAATATTTTAAATTGTTGGTCCCGGTGCTAACGAGTTTTACACGTGTATTGGGGGAGAATACACGTGTTCAGTGATTTTTAAAACTTTTTTTTCACTGAGGTCAGATGGGTCAGGTTATCCTGATGATTTTGCCATGAGAAGCACAGATTGCCCTGAGTCAAAGTCTACTGAGACAATGATCCTGAGCTGCTTTCAGAAGCTTCAGATTAGTCCAACTGAGCCTGAGTTTATCAGAGATCCTGAGGTGCTTGGATCAGATAATTATCTTCTTGAACCCTCGAAGAGAGTTAATTCGATTTGGTAACTATCTCTTTCTAGCTACTCAAGTGTGCGAATGGTTGGCCCTAAGTTTATACTCGTTTTAGCTTTCTTTGAAAATCTTCCCTTCAATAAAAATGGTGATTAAGGTTGTGATCAATTTGATGCAAGTTCAATGGTTTGGTTCCAACCTAATATCGATGAACTATGCTTTCAAAGGAAAAAACATGCAAATGATAATAATGCAAAGATGCAAAAGCAAAACAACACAAAGAATTATAGTGGTTCGGAGACTCAAGCTCCTACGCCCACTCTCTCGATCTTCGAGATAAATTCCTTAACCACTTCCTAAAGCTTTACGGCTAACTCAATCAGAGCTTACTCACTTTTCTACTTTGAGTTTTACGGTCGACTCACTTGCAGCCTTACTAACTCAAACACACACAAGTGTTCGACTACCACAAGTAGCTTACTAACTTCTTCTCTAGAGTTTTCTGGCTAACTCACTGTAGCTTACTAACTCTTTACAACTCCAACTCACCAACAAAATACACACAAACTATCTTATCAAAGGGTTTGGGTTTTGGGTTGGTTTCAACTAGGGTGAGATATCCTTTACAATAAGAAAAATGCAAAAGGGATATCTCTACTAAGCTTTGAATATTTCTTATCAATCTAGGCTTAGTGAATGAGTTATCTCCAATGTGAAACACTTGGAAAATTCTAGGTTTTTCGAATGCTTCAATTTGCAATAATACGAATGAGCTCTTGAGTTGCTTTGAAATTTCCCGTGACCTCTCAATGTAAAGGGTCACTAGTATTTATAGGCAAACTTCACCAAGGTCACTCTTGAAAAACTATCCGTTGGAGAGATAGCTTCATGAGTTTCCACTTATGGTGTTTGATGAACGACTATATTTAGGGTTTGAATACTCCCTTACATGTTTTTTAGGAAATATGTAAATCATGTAGCCAATCACCAATTCTTGCGATCTGGAACATAGTACTCTTGACATGATTCATGTCCTATCGCTTTCAAAGGTCGATAAAAATGCGATGTTGTCTTCCTCTCGATTGGTTTTTGTCTTCAAGAAATGTAGACAAACATAACGGCTCTTTTTGGTCAATCTCTCCAATGAAATAACCTTAAACAACACTTAGACTTAGTTCATTTTGTTCTGCGATATGAATGTTTTGGGCAATATCTATTTTTAATGTTTGCGTTTTCTCGGTTTTGTAGTCTTGAGATAGATATATTCGATGCCTCTGAACATTCGAGTTATCTTTGAGTCTTCTTGAGTCTTGATAACCTCTTGAGTCTTAAGTATCTTCCGAGTCTTGATGTCTTGACAACTTCTTGAGTCTTGATGTCTTGATGACATCTCTTGAGTCTTGATGACTTCTAGGTCTTGATGATCTTAGAGTCTTGAAAGAACTTAAAGTCTTGAACTTGGACATATTGAATCTTCCGGTGTCTTGATGACATCTTTTGAGTCTTGATGTCTTGATGACATCTTGAGTCTTTAGTGTCTTCATGGCAATCTGGCGGGTTTGGGGCGGGTTTAGCTAAACCCGTCTTCCCAACCCAGTCTTTTTTTTAAACCCGCTTTGTAGTCTTGACATAGTGAACCCGGCGGGTTTAACTTCGATTTTTTTTTCTTACATTTTTTAATTCATACTCCCAACTTCATACATATCATTCCTAAAAAATAACACATTAATTAGAATCATTCAAATTATAACAAATAAAATACCTAATTTCATAATCAATCTCACATCATAGAGCACAAAATTCAAAAGTTTTAATCAATCCCACATCAAAGAAGATTATTTAATGGGACATTCACTGAATTAACTATAGTTCCTTCTTCAGACTCCATCTATTTTAAAAAAGATAGATATGTTAGTATTTTAGAAAAATAAATAAAGATGAAAATAAATAAATAAGCAAAAAAATAATTTATCTCTACCTCCAATTCATACAATTATTTTGGCAAATCCTCCAATTCATACAATTAATACTTGAATTTGTATTATTTGGGTGAATTAATTGAAATTTATTTTGAATTATGTACATTAGATATCTACTCATTCTAATTTCTTCTCAATCTAAGCTAAAACACTTATTCGATAAAAGAAAACCGATAAATCAAAGAAAGAAACAATTAAAATAATTCACCGTGAAAAGAAATAAACCTATACAAAATACATTTAATTTAATAAAAATTATAAAATTAATATATATTTATATATCTTGGGTTAAAGTCCTAAAACCGTAACATGATGACCGGGTTTAACTTTGATGGGTTTTTAACCCATTCCAAGGCGGATTAAATCTTGAGTTCTTTTAACCATACATTACCATCCCTTCTTGATGACATCTTTTGAGTCTTGATGTCTTGATGACATCTTGAGTCTTGTGTCTTGACTTCTTGAGTCTTGATGTCTTGATGACATCTTGAGTCTTGATGTCTTGATGACATCTTAACTCTTTAGTGTCTTCGACTTCTTGTCTTGAAATCTAACTTTGATCTATATCTGGCGACTATACATAGTGCGAGATAACTACGAATAATCTATCTTTGAATCATTTCGATCTATCAAGATTATCCTGAACATGTCATACTCAGGGTTTTTGGGATCTAATCAAAACTTCTTTATTAAATTCATCTCCCAACATAAACTTTTTATGTTTGTATCGAAATTTGGTTATTTTAGAATTAGACTGTTCGTATTTATACTGAAATTTAGTTATTTTGGAAATTAGAGTGTCCGTGTTCATATTGAAATTTCGGTACGAATTTATTATTTTTGGGTATAGATTTAAACGGATTTTCGATTATAACGAAATCGGATTGTAATGGAATGAAAAAATGAAAGTTTTACCCTTTTTTCTATTAGTCGTTTTTTACAATAAACAATATTAGTTGTTTTCACTTAAAAGTTTTAGGTGTTTCCATTGAATAATATTAATTATTTTTATTTACTTGTATTAAGTTAAAACTATGTTAATTAGCAACTAAATCATGTTTATGATTGAACAATATCATTTTCTAAAATTAAATTTTATGATTATCTAGTTAAAGTGTTTAAATTTGTAATGATTATTAATTTAATTTTCTCTAAAATTAATAAATCATACTATCATATAATTATACTTGAATCAGTTACAATATAACACAATTTGACATATTTAATTTGGTTATTCGATTTAGTAACATTCGGTGCATTTTCATTCAATTTTTTGGTACGATTAGTTCTGTAATATCCAGGTCAGTTCCACAAAAAAAAATCCGATTCAATTTGAAAAATGTCAAACTCAACAGTTATTTTCGATTCGATTCTTTTTTTATCCAAATTTCGATTCAAATTGATAATCTCCAAACTCCATGAACAACCAAAATACGATTTATTAGTTCAAATGAAATATTCATCTCTGAAAAGGAAAGATAGTATCATATGACATATCACCGAGCCAAACCATATACCTCAAACCTACTTATAGATCAGAAAATATAAAAATAAAAACTCGAATGAGACGATCTCATGCATAAGACGAGATACAATTTAAAATAAATAAATTAATATATATTTTTTCCAAAATATTAAAACATCAATGCTCAAATATGTTTCGTCTCAAATGAGATGGTTTTACGTAAATGTGCCTTAAATATAAATTGATAATAACCTAGAATATAAAAATCAGATTCATAAATGATGGCCCATATATAGATGATTGTTGAGAGATAAAAGAAAAATATAGGGACGAAACATTTCATGAGGTATTAAAGAAGTGGCAGACATTTTAATATTGATTGTTGGGAGATAATGATAAAGATAGGGGAGAAGCATTTCCAAAAATATTAATGACTGGTAAATATTTCAGAGTTTATTATTTGCATATCAATTGCACCGTATAATTTGATATATATTAATTTTCTTTTCACTCCATTTCTTCATCTCCTCAATTTACCAGATTTCAATGCTAATTATGTTTAAATTAAATGTTATTGAAGTAATGTTATTTTCTTTAGGGATATTTGATTCACGGGATTTGATTGATTAGGTATGATAAGATTGAGTGGGATTGAGTAAGATT
Source organism: Stenogyne calaminthoides (assembly GCA_037126765.1). Classification (NCBI taxonomy): domain Eukaryota; kingdom Viridiplantae; phylum Streptophyta; class Magnoliopsida; order Lamiales; family Lamiaceae; genus Stenogyne; species Stenogyne calaminthoides. The sequence continues at coordinate 12,567,107 of JBBCBC010000021.1, read as the reverse complement.
GAATTGATTTGATTGGATTTTTTGAATCAAGATATGCGTTTGTATTGTAGGATTTGATTGAGGAATTAGATGAGATACCTATTGAAATATCATAAACACCCTTAAATTGAATTGAAACAAACACTTCATTCTTGTGAATCTATTCAAACAATAGAAGGACAATTTGTAATATTGCATTTGGAATATGCTCTATCTCACATTTCACATGGGATTGACATATCCCTCCATGGAGGGATTTTGTACATTTTCTACCCGGGCTTGAAGTATATCATGTGCCCTCATCCCGCAAACCAAACGGTAGATTAGTTAGAATTAAAATCATAATCATGACCTATCCCGATCAATCCCGCGAACCAAAAAGGACCTTAAACTAAATCACCATTCCTATTATTATTTCTCGTTTTTCTTAAAACACACCACTTGAAAGTCGGAGGCCCTTTATCGGAATTTTTGAGCATCTTAAGAGCAATTTAAAGAAATATTAGATATGAAATTTGTTAAAAAGTCGTTAACGTAAATAGTTAAACTTATTACTACATGACAATTTGAGATTAGTGCAAGTTTCTCAGCCAAACACGCCCTTGAGATTATTACGTTTCACGTGTATTGTTGGAGTCATCCTTAGAATCTGGAGATGCACCAATTGTGTGTCACTTTGAAAACTATGTATAGTATTTTATAATAATATTTACACCTTAATTAATTTCGAATTCAGCCTGACACGTTCCAGCTGCATGAGAATGGCAATTTACCCAATTCCAATTATTATTGGAAAGTCTCCTTTTATTTTTATTTTTTTAATGAGTGTGATACGAATAAGAATATTTTTATATGTTTTTATGATATTTATAAATATTAGTATAAGAATATTAGTCGTGTGTCTCTAACAGATTATTATATGCAATTCTTTTTTCTTTTTTTTTAATAAGGAATTTGATATATTTATATGTGTATTAGAAATGATTAAATGAACTTGAATAAAACAATTTGACATTTGGGTGAAATAAAATAAGGTTTCACTAATTCTTATTATGTGGTTCTTAATTATTGATAATGTATTACTCCATCGAAACTCAACCGGACAACGAAGCAAAATCTGCAGAATCAATTTATATACATTGTTAGAACAAGAGTCGAATTCAACTAATACCTTTTCTATCTGCAACTAAGACTCCTAGCACAGATATTCAAAAAATAACAATGATAAAACGATCAAGAACACAACAAACGATTTTACGTGGTTCGATCAAAGTGATCTACATCCACGGAGGATCAGGGACGATTTCACTATCACTCAATCAAAGAATACAAGATACAATCCGCTCAACTCCAGAGCATTCACCAAGTTCTAATCGACGTGATTATGAACTTTGAATCTCTAATCGAACCAAGCTCTCTCAATGATTCCCGAATGATTTCTCTCTCTAATCTCTGAATAAAGATTACAAGTGTATCAGCCCTCTCTTGTGTGTGAATTAATGATTAAACATCACTATATATAGACCCCAAACCCCCTAACAACCTGTAACAGAATCTAGCGCGTGTAACTGCTTTGTAATTGTCACTAACACTCTCAGAGCTTCTTTCCATCCTGAGAAACTCAGTAGACTTTTCTGCCCTGAACCATTCAGCAGGTTTTACCACCCTGAACGACTCAACATACTTTTACCATCCTTAAATACTCAGTAACATTTTCCATCCTGAAGAACTCAGTGGACCTGAATACTCTCCTGAACCCGTCGGTGCAAAAGAGTAACTCCACAGTATTACCTCTGATCCTGAAAAGTATTAGTACGGCTGTTCCATAGATATTGCATTTACATCATCAATTCTCCACCTCAATGCAATAACCATCCCATCCTTTCCTCAAGCTCTCTGACCTCAGAGGGTACCCACTGATCTGAGTTGAATCAAACTCAGATAGTGTTTGAACTTTGAACTGGGCAAAGCCTTTGTGAACATATCAGCAGCATTGTCTTCAGTAGGGACTTTGCTCACAGCAACAATGTTCTTCTCCACCACATCTCTAACAAAATGAAACCTCAAATCAATATGTTTAGACCTCTCATGAAAAACCTGATGCTTTACCAAGTGAAGAGCACTTTGATTGTCACACTTGATAGTAACAGCCTTCTGCAGAATCCCAAATTCCTTCACAATTCCTTCCAACCACATTGCCTCCTTGACTGCCTCTGTCATAGCCATGTATTCTGCTTCAGTTGTAGAGAGTGCCACTACTGACTGAAGAACAGCTCTCCAACTGATAGCAGTACCATACAATATAAACACATATCCACTGAGAGATTTTCTTGTGTCCACGCTACCAGCAAAATCTGAGTCAACAAATCCCTGAAGTGGACTTCCCACATCTCCTGTTTTTTCAAACATGATACCTAAATCTATTGATCCATTTAGATATCTCAAGATCCACTTTAGTGCTTCCCAATGAGGTCTTCCAGGGTTGGCCATGAACCTGCTTACTAAACTGATAGCATGTGCCAGGTCAGGCCAGCTGCAAACCATAGCATACATGATGCTTCCAACTGCATTAGCATAAGGAATCTTACTCATCTGTATCCTTTCCAACTCAGTTTTAGGTGATTGAGCCTTGGTTAATTTGAACTGCTGACTTAAGGGTGTACTCACAGCTTTTGACTGATGCATCTGAAACCTCTTCAGGACTTTCTGAAGATAATCTTTCGGAGATAAAAATAGCTTCCCAGCTTTCCTGTCTTTTAAGATATCCATACCGAGAATCCTCTTAGCATTCCCCAAGTCCTTCATGTCAAATTTTCCACTCAACTTAGCCTTCAAACTGTTGATTTTACTCATGTTTTTACTGGCAATGAACATGTCATCCACATATAGTAAGAGATATGTAATGACCTGATCACCTTGCTTCTCTAGATACACACAACTGTCATAACTGTTGGGATTATACTGAAAAGTATGTTTTTTACTTTGTATAATCGAAACTGAATTTTCAGACTTATTTACTGAAATAAATTGTTTATCACTGATGCTTTAAATATGATTGAATGTTACATATATTTACTGCATAACTGTTCAATAATTAAATGTGTTACATCAGTAGTTAATTTAGTGATACCGATCACGTAAGATTAAATTAACAGTCCATTGTAACTATAAGTACGCCATTCACGACCTAGATGGAAATGAACAACCATCGCGAAAGGTTGAGGTGTAAGGCTCGATTGATTTGTCTTGACCAAGAGATTACACTAGTGCATGACCGATCTTGTTGAATAGGACCTATGGGAGGATAAATTCTTGAACCGAACAAGGAAGAATTAGACCTCGATTGTTCGTTGTTTCTTAACCTTCGTCCCTTAAATAGGATCACGTGGGATTGGTAACTATTTCTTTGACTTATCATGGGTAGCGAATCGAGAGAGATTCAATACTTTTTATCTTGGGCAATATTATTGGTCACATGTGATTGCTAAGATTTAATCTGAAGAATTGTGTGCAAGTACGCGCTTGCTTGATTTGCCCTTGGGAGGTTCATAAGTTTTATCATACCAAATCTTGCAAGTGGAATTAGTTTCCGGTATGGATAATAATGTTGAACCGTTCCTCGACCAAGGACAAAAGATATTAATTAATGGAAAGCTATTTCAGTGGCTTGAATTAATTAATGGGCTAGATAATCTTAAACACGGGAAATAATGACCGGTAGCCATATTGACTGTAATATGGGTTAAGATGGATGATGCAATATTAATTATGTAGTGGGATTAATTAATATTTATGGGCTTGAATTATATTGAGGCTCAATATTAGATATTCAAGATCCATTAGAAGGTCCAATCTTAATTCTCCTAAAGGCCCCCTGAGTAGCCCAACAAATAGTCCAATAACCTAAAAAAGGTGATTAAAATAAAATAAATATTGTTGCTTAATTTTTCCTAATTATTTCGAAATTTATGGATGAAGTTGGGAGAAAGATTTTCTTTGAATTTTGTTATGGAATGAAGATATGTATTCTTGGAATACAAGATTATCTTATTAAATTCAAGAAATCTCCCACATGGTTTATCCATATGAAATTTTCGAAAAAGATGAAAATATAGGGCAAGAAAGATTTTCTTGAAAAGATATTATGGAAGATATGTATTTCTTGAAATACAAGAATATCTCATAAATTCAAGAAGATCCAAATCTTGGAATCTTGCAAGGCATATTTTCGAAAAATCCATATATATGAGGAGGTGGAATTTTTGTGGAATATTTTAATTATGGGAAAAGGAATATAGGAGATATATTCAAGATTTCTTGGTGACCAAGAAAAGTCTTTTCCCACATTGATATTTCACTAAAAATTTCGACACCCCCTCTCCTATAAATAGGGGATGATTAGTTCATTCCCAAGTACAATTCCATGTGCTGGAAAAAATTAGCAAATCCACAAATGTGGTGCAACAAAGTTTATTTTTTCCTTTTGTTAATTGTTCGACAAGTGTCCTTCCACCGGATAGTTGAGCAAGGGCTAAGGGAATACTTGGGAAGTCCTTTTGGTTAGTCCGTCCAACCGAATTCACTGCCATCCCGAGAGGTACGTTCACGTAAACCCGTAGATTCCGCATGCGTAGGTTTTACGTGGCTTTTTATATGCATGATATGTTGTTGCAATTATTATTTGAATTAATATAGAATTAATTCATGCTAGTAATAATTAATGAATTAAATTTTTATTTAAATATTCACCCCGAATATATCTGTGCAAATCATTCCCCAACAAGCGGTATTAGAGCCCACGGTTTAGCTCAATTTTTAAATTGTAATTTAATTAAGTGGACATTAAATTTGAAATTGGATAGTAGAACTGTTAGATCTGTTTTTGCGGTATCCAATTGTCATGGATTTTAATGTTTATTTTTGCATGCATATAAACCGCGGTTTTTTTTAATTCGATTCGTTTCGATTTGTTTTTTGCCTCGTGAAAAATCCACGAGTAGACTAGATTTGTTTGATTTGATCAATGTAATAGACTAGTCTAGATATAGGTTATTTATTTTTTATAAATAAATTGTAATCGGATCGGGAACGATGAGATTTAAGAATTAAAGAAATCGAAACTCGTAGAACCTTTGGCCTTTAGGCACGTAGGCGTAAGGCGGCAGGCCGGCGAAAGGCTTGGGAGAAGGGTCGCGGTCGATTTGGCCCAGCCAGATCCAGGCCGATCTGCCGAAGTGACGCGGATCTGTAGGCGCTTCGGGCCACAGGCGAGGCGGGCCGGCAACATGGATACGCGGCCTGTGATGGGCGCGTCGAAGCTGTCGTGATCTGCCGGATTGCTGTCGACACACTTGCCGAGGCATCTTAGGCACTACGGGCGTCTTTCTTGGCGGTCTTAAGTTCCGAAAGGCCCTGGGCCAAGTGGCCGGCCGGATCTTTGGCGTCATCCGGTTCTTGTTTGTTGGCGTGGCGGTTTGAGATGAAGTATTTTTCCGAGACGAACGAGTGGAAGAAATTCGAGACGTGTTTCTTCAAGATCAAGCCAAGAAAAATCAAACCATGACAATTGGATAATTTGTGCCCAATATGTTTATTTTTCTAGTTTTGCTTGTTTTTTTTTTTTTTGCGCTATCTTATGCTTTATTTAATTTGTTTAAATGTGTTTGCATGAGGGTTGCCAAATGGAAAAATCTCAACTTCAAAATTACTAAGTATGTTTAAATAATTAATTGACAATTTTATTCCGGATAATAAAATTGAATTAATTTTGACCTTCATGATTTATTTATTTGTGAATTCTTTTGGAGAAATTCCCCCCACGGGACGGTCAAAAGATAGATTTCACATGAATGAATTCCAAACGGATGATTGTGGGTTATTACTAGTGGCGACGATGACCCTCCCCACGAGGCTCGATCAAAGCGAAATAGTAATCATGTATTTAATCATGGTTATTACTTAGGTATAAAATTGATATGCATATACTTCCTCAAGTCCCCGTCGATTTTATATTGGTCAAGTTGGGAGCCAACTATTAATCTGATATTAAAGGTTTATAATCGTTCTTGTTTGTAACTCGCTTGAATGTGTTTAAATAATGACCCACCCCACGTGGCTTATTTAAACGGTTTTGAGATGTTGACTGATGCATGTTCATATTTTTTTGAGATTTTAATATGATGCATGTGATCGAACCTTGTGATATACTTGTGCTATTGCATATAGTTGTTTATTTCATTCAAAGATGTCGTTACCTTTTAATCCAATTGTTATTATACTTAAAGTCAATACAATATGTATGAAAACTATATTGATTAGAAACGAAAAATTATCCTAACTACACAAAATCACAAGTGGATTCTTGACACACCAAAAATCAGATGAGCAAACTGACGAGTCAAAACATGCGGGACTCGTCAGATCACCTTGCGAGAGATGTCGTTGCTGAAAAAGGTGGAGGGCAAACCCGTAAGGGATTACGTCCTCAAAATAGATGGCCCATCTGAACAAACTTGAGATTCTTAGTGCAGATTATGATCTGGAGACTCAGATGAATTTGGTACTTCACTCTCTGCCCAAAAAGTTTTTGAGCATTTTGGCCTCGCTAGCTAATTTGTTGCAAGCTTTTGGTCTCGGCAGAAATGATGATGAGGACCAAACTCAAGCTTTGACGGACAAGTGGTCCGCCTTTCATCTTCTAGGCCAAGGGTAGGCAAGATAAAGAAGAGGACCAAAGGCCATAAGCAATAAAACTCAACTGTTGCCAAGGGCAATGGTAAGATGAGGAATGCTTATTGTGTCAAGGAAAATCCAAAGAGGAAGTGCTTAAGATGCGGTAAGAGAGGAAAATGGAGGTTTTGCCTATTCCAACCCCAAAAAAAGGGACGGAAAGAAAGGTAATTCTCACGCACTAGTTGTTAAAACTTGTTTAGCGGCGTATACTTCTCATTCGTGGGTGGTTGATACGAGATCCACTAATCATGTTGGCTTCACGGGTTCTAAATGATCCCAAGACTTAGTGGGAGTGAGATCCTCATCACATAATCGGGCAACGTTACGAAAGTAGAAGACATTGTAATGCTACGTAAGTGGCAGATATTGCAATGCTACGATAGTAACGATTATTGCAATACTACGCAAGTAGCAGACATTGCAATGCTACATGAGTAGCAGTTAAAGCAGTGGGAGAAGTGCACCTATCTTTTGAAGATAAAGTTTTTTTTTGAGATTATCTTTATGTTCCCAGTTTTAGAAAGAATTCACTTTCAGTTTCTAAAATTCGATTAAAGGACACTAAGTTTCTTCTAATAAGAATGACATCATTTTTGAAATGATGAGTGTATTTGTTACGGGACTTTGATAGAAAATCTCTATACAATTAACTGTGCACACCACTCACTAAATGCATCATATAACACATCAACTATTTCCGACAAAAGAAAGCGTGAACGAAATACTTCTTTGGCATCTAAGATTAGGTCATATAAATCCAAAGAGGATCCAAAGGTTGGTGAAAGATGGTTCACCCGAGCGGCTCCAAGTTGAATCGAATCCAACCTGCGAATCATGTTTGGAGGGTAATATGACAAAGAGGGCATTTGGAGCCAAGGGGAATGGGGCTAAAGAAGTGTTAGAGATTGTTCACATAGATGTATGTAGTCAAATGTCAATCAAAGCAAGAGGAGGTTATGAGTAATTTTATTGATGATTACTCAAGGTACATTTTCCTTATGAAGCATGAATCTGAGACCTTTGAGAAATTCTAAGAATTTAAGGCTCAAACAGAGAATCATATGGAAAAACGTATCAAGTCTCTACGATCTGATCGTGGAGGTGAATACCTCAGCAATGGGATTTTGAACTACTTATCTGATGAAGTGATTGTATCCACTCATTTCACCGGAACCCCTCAACAAAATGGGGTTGCAGAGCGAAAGCAATGTAATTCTTTTTGGAAATGGTTAGATCAATGATGAGTTATCTGCGATCTTTCCGAGTCGCTTACGGGGTCATACCTTGGAAACAAAGGACTTACATTACAACTTGGTGCTATCCAAATCGGTTCCCAAAACTCCCAAAGAATTGTGGACCCAAGGCGCAAGCCTAGTATGAGACACATGAGAATTTGGGGGTGTCCGCCATACGTGTTGGACAAGGAAGCCCGGTAAGTTGGATCCTCGATCGAGAATTAAGGATGTTTGTTTGATACCCCGAGGAACAAAAAGGTGTATGTTCTATAGTCCCGAAGATCAAAAGGTGGTCATAAACACCCACTTTAGATTTTTTTGGAAGAAGACTATATGAACCAAAGAAAACTCGAAGTGAGATTACCTTAAATGAGCTTAGAGGGCAAACCTCGGTCTAATCAGATTTTAGATGATATACCAAACGATACGCTTTCAACCGAGCCTCGTCAGTAGTGGGAGGGTTGTTAGTCGGCCGAGAGATTCATGGGAATAGGAGAGTCCTCGGACTTGATTCCCGCACAAGACGAATCGCACCCATGGATATATGACGAGACACTCCAAGATAAGGATCATTCTTGGCAAACAAAGAAATGAAAAAAGCCAAAATGGGTTCTATGTTTCATAATAGAGTATGGGAGCTAGTCGAACCACTTAATGGGGTCAAACCCATTGGATGCAAAGTGGGTATATAAGAGAAAAAGAGGATCGGACGGGAAGGTTGAAACCTTTAAAGCAAGACTAGTGGCGAAAAGGTTATACTCGTAGAAAGAAGGGATCGATTATGAGGAAACTTTTTCGCCCATAGCCATGCTTAAGTCCATCCGTATTCTCTTATCGATTGCCGCACATTTTGACTTTGAAATCTGGCAAATGGATGTCAAGACAGCTTTCCTTAACGGAAGTCTTGATGAAGAGATCTATATGCAACAACCCCAAGGTTTCATTGAAACAGGCCAAGAACACCTAGTTTGTAAGCTCAAGAGGTCCATTTACGGACTCAAACAGGCATCCAGAGCTTGGAACCAAAGTTTTGATCATGTAATAAAGTCTTATGGGTTTGATCAAAACGAGTTTGAAAGTTATGTGTGTATAAAAAAGCGTGTCGGAACTGCATTGGTATTCTTAGTATTGTACGTAGATGACATTGTGATCATCAGGATCGATGTGAAGGTGTGATCAGACGTAAGGGCATGGTTTTCAAAATAGTTTGATATGAAAGACTTAGGGAAAGCCCGACACATCCTTGGGATCAAGATCACTCGAGATCGCAAGAAAAGGATGATCGGGTTATCGCAAGTTTCATACAAAGACATTGTCTTGAAACGCTTGAAAAGATTCCAAGAAAGGATTCGCATACCTTTTCGGACTTGGAATCCATCTATCCAAGAAAATGTCCCCTAAGACGCAAAACGAGATAGATGACATGAAAGGCATTCCGTGTGCTTCGGCTGTCGGAAAACTTTATGCAATGTTGTGTACGAGACCGGATATCTGCTTTGCCATAGGCATGATAGCAAGATATCAAAGTAACCCAGGGAAAGCGCATTGGACGACAGTTAAAAACATTACGAAGTGTCGAAAAAAGAACTCGGGATAGAATGTTGATTTATCGGTCGGTACTCCAATCCCCATCCATACCACCGGACTCGGTTTCCAATCGATTTAGATTCCGAAATTATCTGCCTCGATTAGTGTGTTTCCATTTGGGAAGTGTAGCCATCAAATGGACGAGTGTGAAGCGTAAATGCATCATTTCGACTCAACCATGGAAGTCGGGTAAGTAGCTGCTTGTGAAGCAGTGAAAGAACCGATTTGGATCTAGATCTTCTTAGTGGACTTGGATGGTGTTCTGAATTTGTCTAGCAATATTTGCTAGGGGCAGTTGCAAATTCAAGAGAACCAAGAGTCCACGAGTCAAACAAACACATTAAAGGAAAAGATATCTTATCGAGAAATCGTTAAGAGAGGAGATATAGATGTGGCAAAGATAGCGTCGAGAGGACTGGCGAGATCCATTCACAAAGGCGTCCTCTGAATACATTTGAGAGACATGTGAGTGGAATGGGTGTCAAGACCGTTGCTAATCTGCTTTGAGTATAAGTGGGAGAAATTATTAGGTTCGTATAGGTGACATTAGATGACACGGACTACTTGAGACATGTTGTAGTATACTTAAAAGCAGACTTTGAGTATAAGTGGGAGATTGTTGAGATTATACTGAAAAGTATGCTTTTTACTTTGTATAATCGAAACTGAATTTTCAGACTTATTTACTTAAATAAATTGTTTATCACTGATGATTTAAATATGATTGAATGTTACATATATTTACTGCATAACTGTTCAATAATTTGTACGTGTTACACTGTAGTTAATTTAGTGATACCAGATCACATAAGATTAAATTAACGATCCGTTTTGTAACTATAAGTCGCCATTCACGACCTAGATGGAAATGAACAACCATCGCGAAAGGTTGAGGTGTAAGGCTCGATTGGTTTGTCTTGACCAAGAGATTACACTAGTGCATGATGATCTTTTGAATAGGACCTCTGAGAGGATAAGTTCTTGAGAATCAACAAGGAAGAATTAGACCTCGATTGGTTCGTTATTTCTTAACCTTCGTCCCCTAAATAGGATCACGTGGGATTGGTAACTATTGCTTTGACTTATCATGGGTAGCGAATCAGAGAGATTCAATACTTTTTATCTTGGGCAATATTATTGGTCACATGTGATTGCTAAGATTTAATACGAAGAATCATGTGCAAGCAATCTTTTTTGATTTGCCCTTTGGGAGGTTCATAAGTTTTATCATACCAAATCTTGCAAGTGGAATTAGTTTCCCGATGGATAATAATGTTGAACCGTTCTCGACCAAGGACAAAAAGATATTAATTAACGGAAAGCTATTTCAAAGTGGGCTTGAATTAATTAATGGGCTAGATAATCTTAAACACGGAAATAATGACCCAGAGTAGCCATATTGATTTGTAATATGGGTTAAGATGGATGATGCAATATTAATTATGTAGTGGGATTAATTAATATTTATGGGCTTGAATTATATTGTGGCTCAATATTAGATATTCAAGATCCATTAGAAGGTCCAATCTTAATTCTCCTAAAGGCCCCCCCCCGATTAGCCCAACAAATAGTCAATAACCGAAAAAGGTGATTAAAATAAAATAAATATTGTTGCTTAATTTTTCCTAATTATTTCGAAATTTATGGATGAAGTTGGGAGAAAGATTTTCTTTGAATTTTGTTATGGAATGAAGATATGTATTCTTGGAATACAAGATTATCTCATTAAATTCAAGAAATCTCCCACATGGTTTATCCATAAGAAATTTTCGAAAAAGATGAAAATATAGGGCAAGAAATATTTTCTTGATTTTCTTGAAAAGATATTATGGAAGATATGTATTTCTTGAAATACAAGAATATCTCATAAATTCAAGAAGATCCAAATCTTGGAATCTTGCAAGGCATATTTTCTAAAAATCCATATATATATGGCGGAGGTGGAATTTTTGTGGAATATTTTAATTATGGGAAAAGGAATATAGGAGATATATTCAAGATTTCTTGGTGACCAAGAAAAGTCTTTTCCCACATTGATATTTCACTTAAAATTTCGACACCCCTCTCCTATAAATAGGGGATGATTAGTTCATTCCCAAGTACAATTCCATGTGCTGGAAAAAAAATAGCAAATCCACAAAGGTGGTGCAACAAAGTTTATTTTTTCCTTTTGTTAATTGTTCGACAAGTGTCCTTCCACCGGATAGTTGAGCAAGGGCTAAGGGAATACTTGGGAAGTCCTTTTGGTTAGTCCGTCCAACCGAATTCACTGCCATCCCGAGAGGTACGTTCACGTAAACTCGTAGATTCCGCATGCGTAGGTTTTACGTGGCTTTTTATATGCATGATATGTTGTTGCAATTATTATTTGAATTAATATAGAATTAATTCATGCTAGTAATAATTAATGAATTAAATTTGTATTTAAATATTCACCCCGAATAGATATGTGCAAATCATTCCCCAACAATAACTACATCTCTGAAACCCCACTGATAACATAAAGTTGTCAAACTTCTTGTACCACTGCCTTGGGCTTTGCTTCAACCCATACAAGGACTTCTTCAGTAAACATACTTTGTTCTCATTTCCTGAAGTAATGAAGCCCTCAGGTTGTTGTATGTAGATACTCTCTACTAAATCTCCATGTAGAAATGCAGTCTGAACATCTAGTTGCTGAAGCTCCAAATCTTCCCGAGTCACTATTGAAAGCAACAATCTGATTGAGCAATGCTTCACAACTGGAGAAAACACTTCATTGAAATCAATTCCTTCCCTCTGAGTGAAACCCCTAGCAACCAGTCGCAACCAGTCTAGCCTTAAACCTCACACTTTCTGAAGTGCTTACTTCAACTTTCCTTTTGAAAATCCATTTACAACTGACTGTCTTCTACTGCTTTGGCTTATCCACCAGAACCCATGTGTTATTCTTCTCCAGTGACTGAAGTTCTTCAGTCATTGCAACAATTCATTTATCAATATCATCACTTGAAATAACCTCTTTATAGCTTTGAGGCTCTTGATACTCTATTTCTTCTGCAGTGACAAGAGCATAAGACACCATATCTGCATGTCCAAATCTGGTGGGAGGGTGTATCTGCCTTCTGAGTCTATCTCTGGCCAGACTATAATTCCTGAGATCAAAACCTTCTGCACCAGCATCCTGATTATCTTCATCATGATCCAGATCCATCTGATCATCTTCCTCAGCTGGTTCTGGGTCATTGTTGATCTGAGCCCCAGATCCTGTCTGTTCAAACACAGGCTCCACCTCAACTGAATGACTGTCATCAGTTAAGTTTCCATCAACATCCTGAGCTGGTCCATTGTGCTGATATCCCATAACATGCTCATTGAAAGTTACATCTCTACTGACGGTGCATTTCCTTTAACCAGGTTCAATGCACCACAGCCTATACCCCTTCACACCTCTTGGATACCCAACAAATACACATCTCAATGCCCTTGGTTCAAGCTTATCCTGTCTAACATGAGCAAAAGCCAAACATCCAAACACTTTCAGATTATGGTAATCATAAAGTTTTCCATACCATAACTCATCTGGGGTTTTGCACTTTATAGTAGATGAGGGTGACTTGTTGATCAGAAAACAAGCAGTAGACACAGCTTCTCCCCAGAAAATCTTAGGCATCTGAGCATCAGCAAGCATGCACCTGACTCTTTCCAGGATGGTCCTATTCATCCTTTCAGCTAACCCATTTTGCTGAGGATTAGCTGGAACAGTTCTATGCCTAGTGATACCCTTCTCAGTACAATACTTTTGAAATTCCTCAGAAACATACTCCAAACCATTGTCTGTTCTTAAATGTTTCAGAGTTTTCCCTGTCTTATTCTCTTGCACTGTCAACCATTCCCTGAATTTCTGAAGTGCTTCTGACTTATGCTTTAAGATGATCACCCACACTTTCCTACTATAATCATCAATCAGAGTCATGAAGTATTTACCTCCACTATGAGTTTCAACTCTTGATGACCCCAATATGTCAGAATGTATGTAATTCAGAGGCTGCTGAGTGTTGTGAACACCTGTCATGAAGGGCTGTTTCTTTGTCTTTCCCAACACACAGTGATCACAAAATTCCAGCTTCACTGTCTTGCTTTCTCCAAATGCCTCTCTCTTGGCTAGCTCATTCAGACCCTCTTTCACCAATATGACCTAGCCTCTTGTGCCAAAGATTGGCATCAAGATTTGACATAGTCACATCTGCAGATCCTGAAATTGAGTTTCCCAGAAGAATGTAAAGCTCATTCTCCTTCTTGCCCTTCATGACAATCCTTGTTTCTTTTGTAACATGAATGAAACCATCTTTGGTATTGAACTCATACCCCAGTAGATTTAGAGATCCAAGAGAAATTAGATTTCTCTTTAATTCAGGAACAAACCTCACATTTGTGAGAATCCTCATTACTCCATCAAACATATTCAGTTTGATAGATCCACTCCCCTTAACCTGACATGCCTGATCATTCCCCAGCAGTACTGACCCTCCATCAAACTTTCTCAAGTTTCTGAACAAATGCTCATTTGGACACATATGAAAAGAACAGTCTGAGTCCATAACCCACTCATTACTGATTCTCCCATCAATAACTGTCATAGCCTCAGCACTCTCATAACCTTCATTTGCCACATTTTGCATTTGCAGGTTTCTCATCGGTTTCGTCTTTCCTTTCAGGACAATCTTTCTTCAGGTGTCCAGGTTTGTGACATGAGAAGCACTTCCTCTTCTCAACCCAATCTAAAGGAGTTTTCTGAGTATTGTTTTGCCCCTTTCCCTCTTGATTCTTCTTCTTCAGAAATGGTTTCTTCCCTTTCTTGAATTTCACATTCAGGCCCTCGGATGTGCTTACGAGTTTTGTTTCTTTGTCAACTTTGAATCAGAGGAACTTGGTCTTCAATGCGGTTTGAATATCATCAAAACTGACTTGACCTTGTCTTCCAAACAACAATGCATCTTTGAAGTTCTCCATGGATTTGGGCAGAGAATTCAGGAGCATCAATGCCTTGTCATCATCTTCAAGTACATCAAGACTCTCCAGATCATCAGCCAACCGACTGAATTCATCCAACTGATCTCCAAGATTCTTATCCTCTATCATCTTGAAGGCATGAAGTTTCTGTTGGTCCCGGTGCAAACGAGTCTTACACGTGTATGGGGGGGGAATACACGTGTTCAGTGTTTTTAAAACTTTTTCTTACTGAGATCAGCTTGGGTCAGATAATCCTGAAGATTAGGTTAAAACAGATCGCTCTCGAGTCAAAGTCTACGGAGAAAGTGATCTGGAAGCCGCTTTCGGATACCTCGATAATCCCAACCGAGTCCCGAGTGTCGAGATCCCGAGTTGCTTGGATCGAGATAACTAACTTATTGAACCCTCGTAAGAGTAAGTTCAGTTTGGTAGCTATTTGTTCTAGCTTTACTCAAGAAGGCGGAATGGTTGACCCTTAGTTTATACTCGTTTTAAGCTTTTGTTTGAAAATCTTCCCTTTATGAAATAGTGATTAGGTCTGTGATTCAATTACATGCAACTTCAAAGGATTGATTCCAATGAATATCGATGAAAAGTATGCTTTCAAATTCAGTCAATGCAACGAGTTAAAAGAGGATAAAAAGCAATAAACAACACAACAATTATAGTGGTTCGAGAGGCGCAAGCTCCTACGTCCACTCTCTCTCGATCCTCGAGAAAATTCACTAATCACTTCGAGCTTTACGACTACCTCGCGTGGTTTACTTACTCAACTTCGCCCCGAGTTTTTACGACTACTCCGCGTAGTTTACTTACTCAACCGGACCTTGAGCTTTTCGACTACCTCCGTAGTTTACTTACTCAAACACAAACAAGCTTTGGACTACCCCGTAGCTTACTAACTTCTCCTCTAGAGTTTTCTCGACTACTCCGCCGTAGTTTACTAACTCTTTACAACTCTTCTCACCAACAAACACACTCCAACTACCTTCTCCGAGGGTTTGGAGTTTCTCGATTGGTTTCAACTAGGATGAGATATCCTTTACAATGAAGCACAATGCAAAGGGTTAGGATATCTCGACTAAGCTTTGATAATTCTTATCAAGCTAGGCTTAGTATAGTGAGCTCTCTTCAATATAGAAGCACTTGGGAAATTATAAGTTTTTCGAGTGCTTTAACTTTTTGCAAGAATAAGTTTGAGCTCTTGAGTTGCGTATAAATTTCCCGTAACCTTACAATGTAGAGGGTCACCAAGATTTATAGGCATACACCAAGGTCACTTTTGAAAACTATCCGTTGGAGAGATAAACCGTGAGTTTCCTCTTGTGGTGTGTGAGAAACGGCTATATTTAGGGTTTGAAACTCCCTAACACGTTTTTAGGCAATAGTCTTTCATGTAGCCGGTCTTCACTTTTTGCGATGTGGGAACTTTTGTACATCCGACATCTTTTTTGCGACCTGTCCTTTGTCGATTGTCGATTATGGTGCGATGTTGTCTTCCTCTTTTTGACTTTTGTCTCGGTTTAAAGGTAGACACCTTCAACGACTCTTTTGGTTACAAACTACGAGTTTGATATAACCTTAACAACACTTCCAAGACTTAGTTCCTTTTATGCGCATTTGAATGTCTTGGCAAATATCTATTTTCTTAAGGAATCGCGATCTTCTCGATGTTGCATCCTTTAGATAGATATATTCCGATGCCTCGGAACATTTGGGTTCATCTTGAGCATTCGATTACCTTCTTATCGAGTCTTGATAATTCTTTTGCCTTGATGTTCTTGATCTTCAATCTTGATCTTCGGTCTTGCGTCTTGAGAGTCTTGAGTCTTGAGGTCTTGAGTCTTGAGTCTTCGAGTCTCTTGGTGATACATTGAATCTTAATCTTTGAGTCTTGATTCCTCGGTATCCTCTTTTGAGTCTTGATATCTCGATTTCTGCTTTGAGTCTTCGATACTTTCGCCTTCCTATCGAAGTCTTGAAACTTCGATTTCATCTCAAACTTCGGTTTCTTCGAAAAACATATTGAGTTCTTCGAGTCTTGAAACCTATCCTCGATCTATATCTGCCGACTATACATTTTGCGATAACATTCTCAATACTCTCAAACCAATCTCGACTCAACTATCAAGTTCATTCTGAACATGTCATACTCAGGGGTTTTGGGATCTAATCAAAATCATATATCTTTATTAAATTCATCTCCCAACAATTTCCCCCTTTTTGATGATGCCAAAACCTATCTTGTTACACACATATAACCTATACTCGTGTTTCGATTTATCCTATTACAAGATTGGTTGTCTCCCAACAATTTCCTAAATCAGAGAAACTCCCAACAATTTCGGAGAGTCTCCCAACAATTTAAATCATTCAACAATTTCTTCAGTAATGAATCTTCTTAAATAGTTCATCACCAAATACTTAAACAATTTCCCTTTAACAACATACAGTCAGTTCAGAGACATTCATTCAGCATATCAAAATAAAAGACATGTAAATAAGATAATGAGATATTATCTTTTGAGCATAATGATAAATCTTCATTGATGATTGGTATCCCATTCTGATTACAATGAGTTTATCAACAAAATCAAAAAGACAAAAATTTAAAGATTACGAGAATCTTCCGAGTCTTGATCTTGATCTTGATTTGGCTCTTCAAATTTCTTCTCTTCTTCATTTGCTTCATTCTCAACTTCATCACCGGGCACCTCCAGGTCGAACATTCCGAAAAATCTCTTCTTCAGCTCATTTCCCTCCTTAATAATATCAGGATTGTTTCCTGTGAAACCCAACTGACCAGCATACTGAGCAATTTCTTGGGTAATGGCCTTCTCATTTACCAAGCCATTGCCAAGTCTCAGAGGAGGATAGGAATATGAACCAGGGGCTACTATCTATACCTCTCCTTCATCCGCAAGGTTAATCCAGCTCTGTAGATACTTTGGATAGAAGGTTAGGAGATATTCAATAGAATGCTTCATTACGATCGAGCTTTCCCCTCTCCATTCCCACGAGAACATCATAATTGAACGGAAGGTTCTCTTGACCTCTTCCCACATATCGTTGAGTTTGATAGGCATCCATTTATCAACGTGGGGCCACTCTGATGCTTTTGATGTCCCTTTCCTCTTGCTCATAAACTTCCCGAATTCACTCCTTCGCCTCGCTCTTCGCCTATTTTCTTTTTTCGATCACGCAGCGCCTCCCGAGACCGGCAACAACTTTCTTAGCTTGTTCTATTTGGAGTGTCTTCGTAGCATCTCTCGTGTTGAAGACTTTTCTTACGAGGTTGAGACTCGAGATTCTTCCGTTTCTTCATCATCCAGAATCAGCTTTCTCTGGATTGGCTTAGAAGCCTTTGCACGCTTGCTTTCAGGTTGAACAACGCCCAAGGCTTTCCTCTTTATAGGCAAATCAGCAGAAGCTTGGCTTGTTCCAACCTTTGCTCTAGCACTCAGTTTCTCTCTTGCAACTTCAAGCATGGTTTGCTCAGAAACTCAAGTGTAGATGGGCTTCTCCACCTGAACGAACTTCAACTTCTCAGTAGCTTCGACTTCTCTTAAGGCTTTGGCTAGATTATACATTTCGGCATCATTCGAGCCTTAACTTCTCCAAAGTCGTGCCATGAACTTCACGAGGTCTTCACCTTCCTTTTTTCCTTCTTGGCAAAACAATTTGGAAGAAGTCTGGAGAGTCTTTGTGTCCATGTGATATTGCTCTTTGCTCACACAAACCCTCTCTCGCTATCCCGATCTTGTTAAATCTTCCAAACTCCTTAGATGGTTCTTGGCCACAAAAAATTCTTCAGACATATGGGCAAACTGGCCAGAGAGTGCTTCTTTGAACATCTCTGTCATCTTGGTCATGAGCACTGAGCTCATTTCCTCAACAGTAGATTTAATCATCACTTCATTCCTCTGTGCCAATTTCACCTCTAGGAATGCGATTGACTCTGGTGCTACGTTTCATTTCAAAGACCGAGCTCGGCCTTGACTCCCTCCAGCTTTTCATTCAGCTTATCTTCCATGGAGGCCATCTATGAGGTCAGAGTGTTTTGGATTAGCACCAGCTCTAAAGAGTGACTAAGACCTTCCATCTTCTGAGCTTGATTGGCCAATGTTTCTTCCATCTGAGCAATCTTGATCATCATTGGCTCAACCTTCTCAAGTTTCTCCATCAAGGGAGTGAGATCAATCTCAGGAACCTTCTGCACCTTCTGTGCTGTTTGATCATCCTGAGCTCCGGTCTCCAATCGAGCCTCGATGCATTTATCGACACAATTCGATTAAAGATAGAACTTTTCAAAGAACTTTGGCATAATTGTTAATAGTGCCAAAAGGTACCTGAAGAGTGCTAGCTTCGGTCTGAGGTTGACCAATTTCAGGTTGATCAGCAACAGAAGTCTCATTTTCCATCTGAGACTGATCCTCAGCATCTCCTTGTTGGTCCCCATCTCCATCTTGAGATTTGTCTTCGCCGCTAAGGCACCAACTTGATAGCTTTTCTCTCAAATAACCCCTCTGAACGACTCATCAAAATCGAGTTTTTCATCATGAGCTTTGTCCTTACGAACCACGAGAAGTCGGTCATAAAGGTCAAGCTTTTTCATTCCACCGATCTTCCCCTCTCGGCGGCAATATCAAGCATCTCGGGGAAGAGTCGATTGAGGATGAACAACAGTTGTCCTTAATCAAGAAAAAACATCTTCAGCCGGGTATGGTATTTGAGCTCGGGGTAGCCAAGAATGAACCGTTCCCTTGCTCCTCCACTTTCGCCTTCTTGACCTCGCCCCCATCCATCTCGGGCTCTCTCCGTTCGATTTAGAAGCCTCTGGAGGATCAAGAAGTAGATCACTTCGGGAGCTCATCAAGAATATTACGCTCCCGAGTCTCGTGACCTCTGAAGGTTGTCGTCCCAGTCCTCGGTTTGCATCCGAGTGGGTTACGGGCTGGTGGCATATCCTCAGATTGACTCTGAGTTGGCTCTTACATTATGCGAGCCAAGACTTCTTTGGTAGGAATCTCGAGGCCTGAGTTCCTTTGAAAATTTCTGAAAATTTTATGCGAACTTAGAGATGTCTCAAGCACCTCGGAGAAGACCGCTCCTCCGATCTGCTCTTGTGCCTTTGAGATAACTGAGCGAAAACTTGCAATGGCAAACTCGAAATGGTTTGGCCCTCGGGTTGAATCTCCTCGAATCCATTGCCATCTTCATCGGTGAGAACCACCAATCTTCTGCGCTTTGGGGCAAGGTTCTTTCTTCGCTTCATTATTTTTGCACCTGCTCCATCTTTGCTTCCAACAAAACCTTCCCCGGTTTGTTGAGTCTCTTCAAAGAAGAGATAGCTTTAGGTGATTCTCTTTTTTTTCTCTCTTCCCGATGGTCCTTTTTTGCAACAATGGGCTTAAAGAGAATTTTGGACTTAGGGAATGGGGTCGAATTGGCGAAGATATCCTCCTCCTCTCTTCACATCTCCAAAATATAAGCAATTTTGGTGGCACGGTGGATCTTGCCTTTTATTGAGATCGCCCCGTCAACCTTCTTCAAAACTTTGGTATGCTCACTCACCGTCTGAATAAAAAAATTCAGCCAGATGAAGTCGGTGGTGGGTGAGGCCTCAATTGCCGCCATCAATCTGAGCTTCGGGGTACTGATCTGCTCAAAACTCCCCGCAAGACTCATGATGCTCTTGCTCACAATATCCATCAAAACTCGATATTGTGGCTTCAAGTGTCTCTTATGCAATGTCGCCTCAAATTTAACAGGATTCTCAGCAATCCTATCTAAGTACTCCCCTTTCTCTACCCGACATATACATCGCAGATCCTCTCCTCTATCACAGAGCTCAAAAACATCATTCAGATTTTTTGGAACTATATACAAATCCCTCTCAAAATCGATGTATTTGGACGACTGCTCTAAATGTGATACAGTAATCTTAAAATGCATACAGTCCTCTTCATCTATCTTCAAGTTATAGATGAATTCGATTACCTCTTTTCAGAAACTCACGTCCGGGTCTGGCCACTAGATGGGTGAGTTTAGCCAATCGAATCATGTGTAGAGCCTCCTCTTCGGTTTTGTGTTGGTTGTGCTCTCGAGTGAGACAACGAACTCGTACCACGGCTTGTTGGTCTCGGCTAATCTCTCGAACAAGGTTGGGGCCATTTCAGAGATTGATTGAAGAAATAAAGCTTTAGGGTTTGGGAATTTCTGGGCAAAAGGGGATTTTTATTTGTAGAGGATTTGGGAACGAAGGGTTTGATAAAATTTTGGCTTGAATGGCTTATTGGGGTATATATAGCTTCAAATCGTGGAGAATTATGTTGGTTAGGTGAAAAGCAATCGGTTGTGATTAATCTCCGATTAATCGGGTATACGAACCCCACGATCTCCTAAAGTAAGCCGCCAAAAACATCCTCATTGGTCATTAATGTAGCAGAGCATTAAATGATTGTTGACCTTCTTCGAATTTAAAACGATCCCGCCCAAAAACCTACCTCAGGTGTTTTGTATTTATTATAAATGATTACTTGAAGTTTTACTTGAGCAATAAATGAGTCGATGAAGTCATTACTTCTTCGGACTAATTTCTCTCTATCGGTTTTATCGAAAGTAACGATCTTGATAAAATGTCAAGAAAATCTCGAGTAATCGAATGGGTTCAAGATGCTCTTCGAAATCGACCTTCAAGAAATCTGAAGTTTCGAGACTCGATTCAAAGATTTCCATTTTATCCTCGAGCTTCTCCGAGAGAATTCGAGAAAACTTCATGCATCCGAAAATCTTCAATTTTTCGATTTTACTCTATACACCGGTTCTAACATCCCTAACTCAACCGAAAAGTTCCCGAAATCTTGATTCACCAAAGGTTTAGTCAAGATATCACCTCGCTTATCAAGATGAATTTTCTCCATCCTTATG
The DNA here is from genome assembly GCA_037126765.1 of Stenogyne calaminthoides. NCBI lineage: Eukaryota > Viridiplantae > Streptophyta > Magnoliopsida > Lamiales > Lamiaceae > Stenogyne > Stenogyne calaminthoides. The sequence goes on along the minus strand of JBBCBC010000021.1, from coordinate 12,545,652 downwards.
TCCTTCTTCTCGACATGATCTCCGATGAAGTGATGTCCGATATCCACATGCTTGCATCCGGTGTAATAATACGGATTTTGTGAAATAGCAATGGCACTATTATTGTCACAAAATATTGGTACTTCATCGCCCACAACTTTATAATCCCTTAATTGTTGTCCCGAGCCAAAGAATCGAAAGAGCACGCAAATTTTCCTCGAACCATGTATTCAAATTTCAGAAGTACTTGTTACTCGAGGTCCTGCTTTCTTCAAAACCAAGATATCAACTTACTTCCTAGAAATTGACAAGTTCTCAAGTGGACTTCCTGTCAATTTCGAACCTCCATAATCAAAGATCCGAGTAAATCCGCTAATTCAAGGTTATCATCACCGGATACCATAATCCTCTATTCATCGCGCCTTTAAGATACTTCAAGATCTTTGTTAGCAACCTCCATGTGACTAAATTTAGATTAGCTTGGTATCTTGCACATATCCCAACAAAGAAATGTTATATCCGACCTACTTGTCGTGAGATAGAGCAATGATCCAATGATTCCTTTATAATCGAAGATGACTCACCGATTTGCCCTTGAATCGAGATCCATCTTGTAGTTAGTATTCATGGGAATCCTAACTGCATTGCAATTTCATACACCATATTTAGCAATCGATCTCTCGGTGTACTTTGCACCGTTGATGAATATTCCTTCCTTTGATTGTTTCACTTGAAGACCTAGAAAGAAATTCATCTCTCCCATCATTGACATCTCAAACTTGCCTTTCATCGATGTTGAAAACTTTTCACACAAACGATGGTTTGAGATCCAAAAATGATGTCATCAACATATATCCAACTAGTAAGATATCTTCCCATCCTCTATCCCGAACAAAGTTCTATCAACAGCCTCCTTCGACAAAACCATGGTCGATAAGAAACCCGAGAAAGAGTATCATACCATGCTCGGGGTGCTTGTTTGAGACCATACAAAGCTTTTTCCGAGCCTGTAAACTTGGTCATTTTGTTTGAAACCAGGAGGTTGTTCCACATAAACCTCTTCTTTAAGCACACCATTCAGACATGCACTTTTCACATCCATTTGATAGACTGTGAACTTCATGTCGGCAGCATATGCAAGAAACATTCTCGATGGCTTCTAGTCTTGCAACCGGTCAAAGGTTTCATCATAATTCAAGCCTTCTTCTTGGGAATAACCTTGTGCAACTAAATTTGCCTTGTTTCTTACAATGTTGTTGTTTTCATCTCTTTTATTCTTGAAAACCCACTTGGTTCCAATGACATTGTGCCTTTCAGGTCTATCTACTAGCTCCCATACTTCATTCCTTGAGAATTGATTAAGCTCATCTTGCATAGCAGTAATCCAATGAGAATCTTGTAGAGCTTCACCAATCTCGAGAGGTTCTTTCTCCCGATATGAAGCGGCGAGAATAGTGCACTTTCACCATGGAACCTTCTTGTTTTAACACCTTCAGCTAGATCACCCACAACCGACTTGTAGGATGACTATCTAACAATTTCCTTCTTGATGTTCCCCTTCAATAGTATCCTCAACATTTGAAATGTTAGGTTCGATTCAATCAATAAACTCGTGGAACAACGAAGCGAGAAAGGAATCATCTTCCTCGTGGGAAATTCTATTCGTAACATTGTCGAGAGACACTTTTTCCCCTTTGGTTGATAGATTCGAAATTTGCCTCACCGTGACCACATCTTCATTGGCATCACATACCCGAGTCTCGAATCGGTGTCTGCTCAGATTGGTCACCTTTGGAGTGTTGGTTTTCCCGAGTCTCACCATCCCGAGTTCCATCCTCGAACTTCTTTATTCGAAGTCCGAGTCACTCCAATCATAGATAGTGGTGACTTCTTCTTTTTCGAGTTCATGGATGATTTATCTTTACATTTGTGCTTAATCTGGTGATCCTCTTAGTCGGTTCATCTGCGATCATGTTCCTGCTTTCTTCCGAACACAAACAGATTCATCAAAAAACAACATGAGGTGTTTCCTCCACAATAAGAGTCCTACAGTTGTAAACTCTGAAAGCTTTACTGACTTCAGAATATCCTAAGAATATTCCTTCATCAGCTTTACTATCAAATGTTTTCAAATGATCTTTATCATTATTGTGTATGAAACACTTGCAACCAAACACACGAAAGAAAGAAACAAGAGGCTTCCTTTCATTCCAAAGCTCATAGGGTGTTTTGCCTTGACTCTTGGTCAAGATGGATCCGTTTCGAGAGTAGCATGCAGTGTTGATGCAAACCAAATTTCAAAATCTTTTAGGAATATCAGCTTCAGCTATCATTGTCCTTGCAGCTTCTTTCAGAGTCCTGTTCCTTCTTTCAGCAACACCATTTTGTTGAGGGGTCCTTGCAGCTGATGTTTCATGTGAAATTCCATTTGCTGCACAATAATCAGATATGATATGATTTATAAACTCAGTTCCTTTGTCAGATCTGATTTTGACCACACTCAGATTTTTCTCAATACTGAGCCTTTTCAAGAATTCGGCAAATTTTATCTCGAGTCTCTTTCTTCGAAAAGAATATGACCCAAGTATATCTTGAGTAGTCATCAACTACTACCAATGTGTATTTCCTGCCATTAGTGCTTACTGGTGTTATAGGACCAAAAAGATCCATATGCAGTAACTGAAGTATTCTTTCAGTAGAAACCTCAACTTTGCTTTTAAATGATGCTCTTATTTGTTTTCCTTTCTGGCACGCATCACAAATATGTTCCTTACTGAACACTTCATTAGGCAACCCTCTCACAAGAGCTAATCTTGCAAGCTTGTTCAGGGTTTTGAAATTTAGGTGATTCATTCTTTTATGCCATAACCAACTGGTATCTGTGGAACTTTTAGCAACTAAACATGTATCTTTAGGAGTTGAACTCCAATCAGCAAGATACACATTCCCTTTTCTTGTACCAGTCAGTAATACTTTCTGTGATGTATCATCTTTCACAAAACATAAGTTCTTAGAGAACTCAACATTAAAACCCTTATCACAGAATTGGCTAATTGAAAGCAAGTTATGCTTCAATCCAGATACATATGAAACACCATGGATATGAACTGAGTCGATTTCCAAAGTTCCATATCCTTCATCGTCCCTTGAGTTATCTCCAAAAGTGATCTCAGGGCCTCTTTGTTCAACATAGTCATCACCGAGTATCTTTTTTGTATCCCGTCATATGTCTTGAACATCCACCGTCAAGATACCATATATCGAGCTTTTTTCATCTCTGCTCATCGATTGCCATGTGATCTTTAGTCAATTCGGTGCCCTTGTTTTCCTCCCCGAAAAAGCAGATCAATTCTTAGGTACCCGGTTTGTGTAGGGTCCTACAAGGTTAGATGTACCTTTTGAATCCAAATCGCCCCGACAACTCTAATCACTTTAGAGTGGCTAATTTGTCTTCCATAAACATCAACATACACATCTACTACTCGGGTGCCTTAGCAGTTTTTCGTGTATGTGTGCTTTCTTTTAGCATGAACATGTGCCTTTGAATTCTTCTTTGGTTCAGGCCTTCTGTTCAGATGCTTAGGCTTTTGTGCAGCCGGTCTAAATCTTTGATGACTCGGGTTCAGATAACCTTTACCCTTAGGCAAGTGGGGTTCAGGTTATGCATCTTTGAAAACTGGTCTTCAATTGTCTTGGGACTTGGTCTCTTCATTGAGAATGTCTCTGGGCTGAGTGTTTCTCATCCGAGGATTCCTCGATGGTTTAGTGTGGAGCCTTTTGTGTTTACATTCTTAGCGATGTAGCTTTGAAGTACTTGCTGAAACTTTCAAATCGATCAAGCTTTCGGGTTTTTCTAGCCTTCACCTGAGGTTTGGGCTTTCTAACCTGATCATTCAGTTTTACTGAGACCATAGGTCCTTTTCCCTTGTCTACAACCTTGGGCATTGCTTGAGTTTGAAGTGTAGGTGCCACTGGTTTTACAAAGATTGTCTTCTTGCTACTTGATGCAAAGATTCGGATGACCTTGTGAGGTTCCCCGGAATGTATCCCAATCCAGATTTTTATAGTGACAGATCTCTGGTAACTCCTGAATTTCATCTATTACATTAGATGCATTATTCAATAGAGTTAACTTCTTCTGTGCACTATCCTCACAGTTCTGTATGTTGGGGAATGAGTTGCACAGATCTATTCGGGGTGAAAATTTAAATACAAATTTAATTCATTAATTATTATTAGCATGAATTAATCCTATATTAATTCAAATAATAATTACAACAACATATCATGCATATAAAAAGCCACGTAAAACCTCTGGCGCACGCGGAATCTACTAAGTTTATATGAACGCATTCTCTCGGGATGGCAAAGACTTGATTTAGACGGACTAACCAAAAGGACTTCCCAAGTATTCCCTTAGCCCTTGCTCGACAATCCGATTGGAAGGATACTCGCGAACAATTAACAAAAAGGAAAAAATAAACTTTGTTGCACCACTTATGTGGATTTGCTAATATTTCCAGCACATGGAATTGTACTTGGGAATGAACTAATCATCCCCTATTTATAGGAGAGAGGGTGGACAAAATTTGTGTTATTTTTCAATGTGGGATAAGACTTTTCTTGGTCACCAAGAAATCTTGAATATATCCCATATATTCTCTTTCCCATAATTAAAATATTTCACAAAAAATCCCACCTCCTCATATATGGATTATTTTTTCAAAAATATAGTGCAAGAATCCAAGATTTGGATCTTCTTGAATTTATGAGATATTCTTGTATTTCAAGAAATACATATCTTCCATAATATCTTTTCAAGAAAATCAAGAAAATCTTTCTTGCCCTCTATTTTCCAAAAATTTCGAAAATCTCACTATGAATAACCAAGTGGGAGATTTATTGAATTTAATGAGATAATCTTGTATTCCAAGAATACATATCTTTATTCCATAACAAAATTCAAAGAAAATCTTTCTCCCTCTTTTATCCATAATTTTCGAAAATTTAGAGGAATATTAAGCAACAATATTTATTTTATTTTAATCACCTTTTCAGTTATTGGACTATTTGTTAGGCTACTCAGGGGGCCTTTAGGAGAATTAAGATTGGACCTTCTAATGGATCTTGAATATCTAATATTGAGCCACAATATAATTCAAACCCATAAATATTAATTAATTCCACTACATAATTAATATTGCACTATCCATCTTAACCCATATTACAGTCAATATGGCTCCCGGTCATTATTTCCCCGTGTTTAAGATTATCTAGCCCATTAATTAATTCAAGCCACCTAAATAGCTTTCCGTTAATTAATATCTTTTGTCCTTGGTCGAGGAACGGTTCAACATTATTATCCATACCCAAACAAATTCCACTTGCAAGATTTGGTATGATAAAGCTTATGAACCTCCCAAGGGGGGCAAATCAAAAAGCGTATTTTGCACACGCATTCTTCAGATTAAATCTTAGCAATCACACGTGACCAATAATATTGCCCAAGATAAAAAAAAAAATATTGAATCTCTCTCTCGATTCGCTACCCATGATAAGTCAAAGCAATAGTTACCAATCCCACGTGATCCTATTTAAGGGATGAAGGTTAAGAAACAACGAACCACCGAGGTCTAATTCTTCCTTGTTCGCCAAGAATTTATCCTCCTCAGAGGTCCTATTCAAATAAGATCACCATGCACTAGTGTAATCTCTTGGTCAAGACAAACCAATCCGAGTCTTACACCTCAACCTTTTCGCGATGGTTGTTCATTTCCATCTAGGTCGTGAATGGCGACTTTATAGTTACAAGGATCTGTTAATTTAATCTTCGTGATCGGGTATCACTAAATTAACTACAAAGTAACACGCATTTAATTATTGAACAGTTATGCAAGAAATATATATAACATTCAATCATATTTAAAGCATCGATAAACAATTTATTTCAAGAAATAAGTCTCGAAAATTAAGTTTCGATTATACAAAGTAAAAGCATACTTTTCAAGATAATCCCAACACCGTAGAGTTTCATGCTTCTCGGAGGTCATTGAACTTAGTCCCGATTAGTCAATCTCTTCAAATGGATTCTCTAAATTTTTCGCTAGGGTCATTATCGAACTTCTCTTTCTCGAGAGTTGTACTTTCGAGAACATCCAGTTTCATCAAGAGTTCTCATTAATTGAGAAGTGATTTCAATGATTGCTAGAGTCTTTCCATTTTAGATTTTCAAATTTTCGATTCCTTATTCTCGCTCTTGAGTTCTATTTAGCGATCCTTGCAAAAACAAAGATAGTCCTTCATCGATTCTCAAAAGAATCCATCGTCAAAATGATTTGTTTTTCGGTGGAACTTGAAAACTCTTGTGCTAAAGTGTAGGAGCAACAACAGAGAAAGAAGAGTTTACCTCCTCAATGGCCATCGACAAATGTCATCACTTTCACCGTCTCGAGAATATCTCATCCAAGAGCTAGATCCCTCATCGAGAGTGTTCTTCTTCGCAACCACGGCCTTTTGCTAGAGAACTTCTTGTCTCTTTTAGCTTGCCTTTCTTTCTCTCCTTAGCACTCAAATCGACAATCATACCGAAGTGACCTTTCTTCCGCAATTATAAAGATATGTTGGTATCATCATCCCGATCACTTTCTTCATTGGACTTGGAGTCCTTCTTTTTTCGATGAAGATCCTTCAACTTTCGTGTCCTTCTTCTTCTCGATTGATCCGTCCTCGGGTTTCTTCCGGTACTGTGGTTCCCTGTAATAGCTTTTTGTATTTTCCAAATCTACTATTAAGTCTGTCCAAACCTTCTTGCCATCGGTCTTTAGCTTTTCCTCAAGCTCATCCCGATTTTTTGCATGGGGTTCTCGACTCTCTAGTTTTTCTGTGTTTTATCTTTGGCTTTTAAAGCCACATTCTTACTAGATGATGAATCATCTTTTTCTTTGTCGACCTTTTTTGGATTTCTTATCAATTACAAATTCATAGGCCTTCAAATTTCGAGAAGACTTGTTGGTATGGCATTGAATTAATGTTCTTGGTGTTTTCAATCACCACGCATGAATATCCCATTTCTTAGAAAGACCTCTAAGAATTTTCAATGCAACTTCTCTTTGTGGATATTTCTTTCCAAGTGCATTTAGATCATTCATGATGCTAGTGAATCGACTTCCAATTTGTCTATTGATTCACCATCATCCATTTTCAAAACTATCAAACTTTCCAATTGCCAATTGAAAGTTTGTTTTCTTTTATATGATCTGTGGCTTGGCACATTACAGCTAGTGTATCCCAAATCTCTTTAGCAAAGATTACGGTGAGAGATCATTCCCATCACACCATCATCAATTGTCTTTGTATAGTGTGTCTTTTTGCAATGTAGTCTAGATTGACTAACTTTCTCTCCTCAGAGTCACTTGGTCATCGACTTAGGAAATTTCGCTCTAGGATCAATTCTCTCATCTTCTTTTCTCTCCAGGATTCACCACAATGAAATTGGAATGGTCCTTGAGAGACCACTCTCCACATACGCTCATATTTGGAATACGATGAGCCTGCGTTTCTCGATCTCCATAGATCATAGTTCTCCACCGAGAACATGGGAAGTTTTTGGAAGACATTTTTATCCGATCTTTTAAAAAAAAAAAAAATTCAAAGAAATAAGATCGGTTCAGATAGACCACAAGTATTTTTGAAAAAAAAAACTTTTTGGTCAACACAAAGAAAGTGGTCAAGTTGAACCATTGCTTTGATACCACTTGTTGGTCCCGGTGCAACGAGTCTTACACGCGTATATGGGAATACACGTGTTCAATGTTTTTAAAACTTTTTCTTCGAGATCATCTTGGGTCGATAATCCTCAAGATTATGTTACGAGAAGCACAGTTGCTCTGAGTCAAAGTCTCATCGAGACAAATGATCCTGAGCCGCTTTTCGATACCTCGATAATCCCAACCGAGTCCTCGAAAGTGTCGAGATCCCGAGTTGCTTGGATCGGATAACTAACTTACGAACCCTCGGAAGAGTAAGTTCGGGTTTGGTAGCTATCTGTTCTAGCTACTTTCGATCGTCTTGAAATGGTTGGCCCTTAGTTTATACTGCGTTTTAAGCTTTTGTTGAAAACCTTCCATTTATGAAATAGTGATTAGGCTGTGATTCAATTACATGCAACTTCAAATGATTGATTCCAACCAATATCGATGAAAAGTATGCTTTCAAATTCAGTCAATGCAACGAAAGCCGCAGATAAGGAAAGCAATAAACAACACAAAAATTATAGTGGTTCGTAGACTCAAGCTCCTACGTCCACTCTCTCTGATCCTCAGAGAAATTCACTAATCACTTCTAAGCTTTCTGACTACCTCGCGTAGTTTACTTACTCAACTCGGCCCTGAGTTTTCTGACTACTCCACGTAGTTTACTTACTCAACCCGACCTTGAGCTTTCTGACTACCTCCGTAGTTTACTTACTCAAACACAAACAAGCTTTCAGACTACCCTCAGAGCTTACTAACTTCTCCTCTAGAGTTTTTACGACTACTCCGCGTAGTTTACTAACTCTTTACAACTCTTCTCACCAACAAACACACTCCAACTACCTTCTCAAGGGTTTGGGGTTTCTCGGTTGGTTTCCAACTAGGATGAGATATCCTTTACAATGAAGCACAATGCAAAGGGTTAGGATATCTCGACTAAGCTTTGGATAATTCCTATCAAGCTAGGCTTAGTATAGTGAGCTCTCTTCAATATAGAAGCACTTGGGAAATTCTAAGTTTTTCGAGTGCTTTAACTTTTGCAAGAATAAGTTTGAGCTCTTGAGTTGCGATAAATTTCCGTAACCTTACAATGTGTAGGGTCACCAAGATTTATAGGCATACACCAAGGTCACTTTTGAAAACTATCCGTTGGAGAGATAGCTTCGTGAGTTTCCTCTTGTGGTGTGTGAGAAAAGACTATATTTAGGGTTTGAAACTCCCTAACACGTTTTAGGCAATAGCCTTAGCCTGTCTTCACTTTTTGCAGTCTGGAACTTTTGTACATCCGAAATCTTTTTTTCAATGACGACACATCCTTTGTCGATGTCGGTATGTCAGCGTTGTCTTCCTCTTTTTGACTTTTGTCTCCGGTTTAAAGGTAAGACACCTTCAATCAGCTCTTTTTGTTTACAAACTCGAGTTTGATATAACCTTAACAACACTTGACTTAGTTCCTTTTATGCGCATTTGAATGTCTTGGCAAATATCTATTTTCTTAAGGAATCGCGATCTTCTCGATGTGCATCCTTCCGGATAGATATATTGATGCCTCGGAACATTCGGTTCATCTTGAGCATTCATACCTTTACTTGAGTCTTGATAATTCTTCGCGGCCTTGATATTCTTGATCTTCAATCTTGATCTTGATCTTGCGTCTTGAGTTTTTACGAGTCTTGAGTCTTAGTCTTGAGTCTTCGAGTCTCTCTTGGTGATACTGCTGAATCTTCGTCTAAGTCTTGATTCCTCGGTATCCCTTGAGTCTTGATATCTCAATTTCACATTGAGTCTTGATACTCGATTTCCTCTTCGAGTCTTGAAACTTTCGGTTTCATCTTGAAACTTCGTTTCTTGAAAACATATTGAGTTCTTCAGAGTCTTCAGAACCTATCCTGATCTATATCTGCTGACTATACATTTTGCAAATAACATTCTGAATACTCTCAAACTGAATCCTGACTCAACTATCAAGATCATTCTGAACATGTCATACTCAGGGGTTTTGGGATCTAATCAAAATCATATATCTTTATTAAATTCATCTCCCAACAGTTTCTGTTTAACATAGAGCTTGTTGGTAACTGACTTGGTCTAGTACAATTCTTCCAATCTTTGAAGAACCTCTATGGCTATTTTGGCCTTAGCTACTTCCCGGAGTGGTTTGTCCCCCAAGCACAGAATAATCGCACTATGTGCCTTCATGAGGATCTCATCCTTCTTTGCCTGATTACTTGAAGATGCCCATTGAGTTGCAGAATTGAAAGCCTCCGCCAATCCAGGTTGTATGAAAAGAGCTCTCATCTTTATCTTCCATAATCCGAAGTCATTCTTCCCTGTGAATTTTTCAACTTTCAGTTTCATCGATGTTGCCATAGTTGAATCCTTCTTCCCATAGACGGCGCCACTTGTTAGAACAAGAGTCGAATTCAACTAATACCTTTTCTATCTGCAACTAAGACTCCTAGCACAGATATCCAGAAGATAATAACGATAAAACTATCAAGAACACAACAAACGATTTTACGTGGTTCGATCAAAGTGATCTACATCCACGGAGGATCAGGGACGATTTTACTATCACTCAATCAAAGAATACAAGATACAATCCGCTCAATTCCAGAGCATTCACCAAGTTCTAATCGACGTGATTATGAACTTTGAATCTCTAATCGAACTAAGCTCTCTCAATGATTCCCGAATGATTTCTCTCTCTAATCTCTGAATAAAGATTACAAGTGTATCAGCCCTCTCTTGTGTGTGTATTAATTATTAAACATCACTATATATAGACCCCAAACCCCCTAACAACCTGTAACAGAATCTGGCGCGTGTAACTGCTTTGTAACTGTCACTAACAAACTCAGAGCTTCTTTCCATCCTGAGAAACTCAGTAGACTTTTCTGTCATGAACCATTCAGCAGGTTTTACCACCCTGAACGACTCAGCATACTTTTACCATCCTGAAATACTCAGTAACATTTTCCATCCTGAAGAACTCAGTGGACCTGAATACTCTCCTGAACCCGTCAGTGCAAAAGAGTAACTCCACAGTATTACCTCTGATCTTGAAAAGTATTAGTACGGTTGTTTCATAGATAACACATTTATATCATCATACATATCATTAATTTTGGACTCGATCGACAATACCATAAAATCAAGGAATGGAAGTTGGTTAGAAATATTATTGCTTTTTAATATGAGTTGCTGGCAAAATTTAAAATATATACATAAATAATAGAGTTGGCGATGATTATGAGACGATATGTTTCTACTACATTGAACGTGTAGAGATGATTATGGAATTTATGGTTACTCCAGGTACGTGCATTGTTTTATCTCATTTATATTTTCTTCTATTTATAGTTACTTTTTAAAGTGTCACCTAAATATATACAGACAATAAGTACACTGTGTACCATTATTATATTTATATATAGTTACTCAATTTCATCTAGTACATCGCATTCATCTGCAGATTGTAATGACGATTTTGAACATTAATTACAAATAATATGGATATTTATACTGTCACACTTCTATGATGATAATTATATACTCATTCGGTATCACCAAGATAGATTTGGAAAAAAATTCAGACATATCAAAGAATTATATATATATAAGAAATGTTATGACAAAATCTTCTGCAAACCCGATACATAGTATGAGTCTGGTCGAAATTCACTAAAACACTATAAACCGATTATATATATATATATATATATAATTTTAGTTCATCTTTTATACGTCACTCTCTTCTCTTTTAATTCCTCACGCTAAAATTACCTCTATGTCTAGCTTCACACGAATAGTGTCCCCTTCAAGCGATCGGAAACACCTCTCCGCACTTATGGACCCAAGGAGACACCGCAGAAATGCCGCCTCGTAAAAATAAAGTCATTGGTTTGGTTCGCCCATTTTTAAATTATCATTGGTATAAAAAAAAAAGCACCAAGACGCTTTTTAAAATTATCATCATCAGTATTCTTTCGGAAAAATCATCAAGTTCTTCATAAAAATTATCATTGTTATTGTATGCGAAACTAAGTATCGTTATTAATAACTCAAACTATCACGGCTATGTATAAAATCATTGATTGTAATGTTATTAAATTGTCATTGGTATGCGTAAAAAAATCACCAACCCACAGAAAAACTCACTGTTTTGAAGAAAAATTATTACTGTTATTCATAAATGCTATCACTGTCATTGTATGCGAAACTAAGTACCACTGTTATATACATAAACTATCATTGTTATGAAGAAAAAATATTATTGTTATACAAAAAATTTATCACTATCAGTAGTGAAGATACAATTTTATTGTCAGGAAGATTGCAGCTCAATTGAGCGTGAACATAATTGGATTGGGCATGGGATGAGGTGCGGTGCCAGGAAGACTGCAACTCAATCGAGGGCGGATAAAATCGATCAAGCATGGTGCGAGGTGCGTGAGCTATAACATTCAAGAGTTTGATTGAGGATGATGCTGATTTAAACGACTGAATTAGTGGAAAAATTGGAGTGCAAGGATTGTGGACAAAAAATCCGGCCAATTCATCCTTCAACATAAGACATTCATGTTATTGATACTGTAACTTTTTATTTTATTTTACATTCTTCATATATTACTGGACCATGAATAATCAATTTTATTTATTAATGGTTCGTGTACTTGTTGGCCCACAAAAGGACAAAAAATCTAAGTGCAAATGAATTTCAAGAACCCAATTTTTAAAATGATGGGTTTAGAGATCAGGTTAAAATGAAATTTAGAGAAGCCATTTCCCAAAAAAATGTTCACTGCATTTTGTTAATTTTAAAATACTAGACTTAAATATATACAATTTCCCTATACTTAATTTCGCCAATTTATACTGTTCATAGTTTTTTTTAGAAAATATATTGTCATCGAAACATAGTTTTTTTTAGCTAATTAATTTTTTTGCATCTCGTGTTAAAATCATGATCTTTTTTAATCAGCGTTTTTCAGTAAATTATCAAAATGGGCTTCAGACCGTCTAATGGCGAATCAAAAGCCCAATATTACTATCTTAACGTTATAAATAATTGGGTCAGATATCTCGGCCCACACGCACAGTTTTATCAGCATTTGGAAATGGTCTACTACAAGCACAATTATTAGAGAGATTTTATTTTATATTGTCTGAAAAAAATACGTTTTAATAATATTTACTCACATTAAATCGCAATAGAAATTTAGCTCCATATAAATTGAGGTCGGTTTTTTCATTTTAATAATTTCACTAATTAAGTAGTAACAAGTTACAACTGCATTAAGATTACCTTTTTACATATAATAAGAAAATACAATTACAATAAACCTTCAAACCAAAAGCACAAATTAAGCAACAAATCAACTCTAAACTAAACATTACTAGCAGTTTCTAAGATCGAAACATATCTAAAACATCATAATCATTCAACCAAAGCTACCGCAAATCCTTATATGAAAACGAAATTAAAATACCTAGATCAAACTTACTTCACTTCTTAGCTTTCTTCGCCGGCGGCTTCGCATCAATTTTGGGGCCCACCTTTCTCTTCGCCGGAGTCACATCTTTGTTCTTCACTTTCTCGCCGCCATCTTTTGCCGCCGACGCTGTTTTCGCCTTCTTCGCCGGCGGCTGTGCGGCCGATTCCGGATCCGCCTTCCTCTTCGTCGGAGTTGCTTCCCTGTTCTTCGCTTTCTCGCCGCCGTTAGATCTGATTTTCGCCGCCGCCTTCTTTAGAGCCTCCGGAGTTTTAATCTGGCTCAGACGCTTCATCTTCTTCGATTTCTCGGTTTCCGTGTGCGCAATTTTGGCAGTTTCTGGCTTCTTCGTCTTTTCCTTTTCAGAGGCAGAGATTTTGTACGAGTTTTTCACTTTGATTAATTTTTCAGATTTGACGAGCCGCTTCAATTGGATCGAGAGGATTTTTTTGAAATTAGGAGGAAGCTGTTTGGCGTAGTTTTCCTCCATGAATTTCGCGATTGCTGGCTGGCTTGAACCTGTTCGATCCTTCATTGTTGTTATTGCTTCGGTTATCATCTGTAGAAAAATGTCAAATAAATAGATTGATTCAGAGAGAGAATGAGAAAGATGAAAATAAGTGAGAAAAACAGAGCACCTGCAAGTAAGGTGGATGGAGAGATGAAACGGGTGAACTGTTATTCTTAGCCGTGGAATCCTTCTTCGCGATCGCCATTGTTGTGAAAATATTACTTTTTCTGTAGAATGAGAATGGTGGAAATGAAAGATGAAAAGTGGATCTGAAAATAATAAACCGAAATTTCAAAATTCAAAATCGTGTTTACGGAGGGAAATTTGGGGAAATAATGGTTTTTTTTTTTTTTTTACTGGAAATTTTAAAAATATATATTTCCCGCCTAAGAAAAGTTAGAAAATCGTGGGTTTTGAGAATGAGGATTGGGACGAAAATTAAAACAATAACGTGAATGGATAAAATCCAAAGTATTCGAGTTTGAAGTTATTTTTAAATGCTTCATTTTTAGGCCGTGAACTGATTGTTGGATATGGGCCAATACCCACGACAAAAAATGGGGATAATTTTGATATGGGCTTCAATTGATACACAACGGCCATATCCAGAGGGGAGTAAAGAGTCGCTTATAGACCTGTTTGTTTACAGTTTTGAGTCCAAAGTTGGTATTACGTGCTTATGCGCCAAAGTAGCATTTTGCGTATGCTAATCCCTCCAGCAGATACTTTAAAGTGACGCTACAATAGAGTTTTGCTCGATATTAGAGCAATCCAATACAAAATATAGTGCTGCTTTAGAGTAGCGCTATATCCATATATATATTTTTTAATTCTTTAATTTATTTTTATAATTTGTTTTTTTTTTGAAGACATTTTATAATTTATTGGTGGCACATTCTTTTTACTTATGTAATATTATGGAACATTAGTAATTCAATTTTTTTAACATCATAAATTTCACCTATTTTTTTTTCTCAATTAGTAATAAATAAATTAGCATTGTAATTTTAAATTATAAAGTAATTAAAAAAATAATGTGCAATGAATTACAATAATATACTTTAATCGAAAGATAACGTAAAGTTGCTTATTAAAAAAATTATTACTTTATTATTTATATTAAAATTAGTGTAAAAGTATATTATAATTATAAAAAAATCATTTAAATAAAATATTTTAATGAAATATTTTATTTTAGTGCAAAAAGTAGTGCAAACTGCTGCAGATATGATGCTGACTGTATAATAGAGTAGTGCTGAATTGACTCTAGAATAGTGTCAACTGCCGGAGATGATCTTAAAATAGATGTTCCAAACACTCAAGATTAGGGGTGGAGGAAATACCGAAAATACCGGTATACCGCATTTACCGTACCGAAAAATATTAATCTTATCGAAATTTTCGGTATACCAAAATTTTCGGTACGGTACCATACCGTACCGAAAATTTCGGTACGATAACGGTATGAAAATATAGAAAATTTATGTATACCGAAATACCGAAATATTTCGGTATACCTAAATATTTTCGGTATACCGAAAAAATTTCCGGTATACCGGAAAATATACCGGTATACCAAAAAAATTTCGGTATACCGGTATATATTGAAATTTTGGTACGGTATCGGTATGTAATATCGGCATACCGAAAAATTCGGTATACCGAATTTTTCGGTACGACAACGGTATGAAATTTTTCGGTATCGAAAATTTCGGTACGGTAACGGTATGGCGAGAAAATTTTCGGTATGCCGTACCATCCACCCCTACTCAAGATATCCAAAACAGTAGACAACATCTTATTAAAGTTCAACGCATTTTTATGGGAGAAATATATAATAAGGTATTTATGAATAAATATCGTCAATTGTCTTAAATTTATTTATTGAAAGATATTGTCGGATGTTTTTCTAAAGCAAGACACTATTAGATGTTAATATATGTTTATTTTGTTTTGTTGGACTTTGTGTCTTCAATATATATATATAGACTACTGGTGATGTTTTTTGTACAGCCCAAGAAAATAAGTAATACTAGAGTGAGAAGACACTAACACAGCTCAGAAAAAATAAACTGATTAAGTTTTTTTTATTTTTAATCGTACATTTCGAGTCATTATTAGCTACACCATATTGAATATGCAAATATAATCGATATATTAATATCGAGAATGATATATAGCTCACTAGTGGGCAGTATAATTGTGTCCACCGCCTACATAGTAGACGATGTGGCAGTGCAACATAAAAAAAATTATTTTTTTTCTTAATTACTATATACGTATATATTTAGATATTTTGAATTTCATTTAATTTTATATCATATTGAACCATTTGCACCAATTCTAAATTGGTGCAATTAATTTTTTTTTTCAACTTTTGTTTTTCAGTTTTTTTATTTTTTTTTAGTTTTCTTACCCGACTCGGACTCAACCCGACTGGTTCATGGTCCACCCGACCCGAATGGGTTTATTTTTTTTTTTTTATAGTTTTTTTAAATACCGGTTCCGGACTCGAACCCGGCCTAAGTGGTTCATAGTTTATCCGACCCGAATGGTTAACGATCTAGGGTTTAAGGTTCATGGTTTAGGTTTTAGATGAACCATGAACCCTAAATCTAAACCCTAAATCATGAACCTTAAACCCTAAAGCATTAACCATTCGGGTCGGGTGAACCATGAACCACTTGGGCCAGGTTCGGGTCCGGAACAGGTATTTAAAAAAAGTGGAAAAAAAGGGGTAAAAAACTAAAAAAAAAGTTGAAAAAAAAAGGAAAACAAAAGTTGAAAAAAAAATTCAATTGCACCAATTCTAAATTGGTGTAAATGATGCATTTGAGAATTTGCCGAAAAGAAAATATTACAATTATGGTATAAAATTAAATGAAATTCAAAATATTTAAATATATACATATATGGTGATTAAGGAAAAAAAATAAATTTTCTTATGTTGCATTGTCACATCGTCAGCCACGTAATTGTGCCCACCGGTGAGCTCTATATCATTCCCGTAATATATATAATACTAATAAAAAGAATGTACATACATGATTAGATCCATATTTTGATTGACGAACAAGTTATAGTGATTTATGAGACAATTAACGATTCGAAATGGGCAACTACTGTTATATTTTTTAAGTACCACAACAGTAATTAATTAGCATTGCAATAACTCTTATTTGAGCCAATTAATATAGTTAAGCAGTGTGGTACAATTACAAAAAACGAGTAACACAAACTCTCCTGAGAAACTTGATAATGGTATGAAACTCATATCATTATATTTATAAATTGATATCAATACTCTTATAAATTAATATATATACCATTTAATACTATGATCTTAATTCATAAGTATAATAATATTAATTAATAAGTATAGTTATATTAATTTATAAATGCAGTGGTTTAAACTTTGAGCTACTCAAAAGTTAAGTATTGTGATAACAGTAATAAAAAAAACAGCCCCCTTGCAATATTTAAGTGAGCCCAAAATTTCCACTGACCGTGTTGGAGCATTGGCCGAGAAAAGCTGATATTTTGAAAGAAAATCGACGGACGTTCATCTTCCAACTTGTGACATCTTGTTTTCAAGGGGAACAAAAAGGGGTATGAATTTTTTTTTTTTTTTGAGAGCAAGCAGGGTCAACAATTACTGAGAGGGCGGATCCTGTGCTAAAGACAAAATGTGTTTAGGAATATCTTCACCCATTCAATCTTGAGGATGATGAGATTTGGAGCCTAGCTGGGCCAGGCTGTGCGCTGCCGTATTGTTTGAACGAGGGCAGTACCAAGCACCACTCACTTGGGGGCTTGTGATGAGGGAGCGGGCCCTTTCAATGACCATTAATTTCCCCGTAGCCTTTGAAAGTTGCTTCCGATTTGATAACTTGTAATGCATCCATAGAATCCGAATAGATTGTGATTTGAGCATCGTGTTTAGCTAGAAAGAAGGATAGTCTGTCCACGAGTGCTTGGACTTCGGCTGCCAGTACTGAACCCGGGGAGTTGATTCTATGGAATCCCGCTGCCCATGGTTTTCCATTATGGTCCCAAATAAAGAAGCCGATTGCGTAAATCATAGAGATATCATTGTAGGTTGCATCAACTTTGAGGGAGAAGCTGTTTTTGGACGCTTCATGAGGTGGTTGCATAGACTGATCTTTATGGATGGAAGGGTGAGCGATTTTTCTTCTTTCCAGTTGATATTGCTCAAGGAATGCTTCAGTCCAGGAGGCTTGTAATTTCGGATGATCCGGGTTGTTAAGGCCTTTCTTTCCATGTGTGAGGTCGCATCTTTCTTTCCAAATTCCCTACATCTTCATACAATTCTTTCCATACCTGGGGCATCAGTAGAATGGAGAAGGAAGACAGTGAGGCTATCATGGTTACCGAATTTCGAAAAGGGCCATGAATTTGTTTGCTATCATTTGTCATTCTATTTGGTTTGGTGGCTCATAGACCAGATTCTACTAAACAAATTAAAGCTCAGTTATATACATATATTTTTTTTTACAGCCAAAGCAAAGTTTCATTAAGAAAATAATGGAGTACAAGGGATACTCCATCTCTTACAACAGTATTAAAAGATTATAATATCACGACTCTCTCATTCTAAAGAGAAAGACTCCTAATCTATGTCTTGAGACTCCTACTACATCAATAACTTTATTTTAGAAGTAACCATATTCCTCCAACTCAAGAAAGAAAGATGTTTAGCATTGGGAAATATAGCTACTATCCAAGACCATGATCTAACTTTGATTTCTTCCGTAAACTTTTTCACATTCGGTTCTATGTTTTAAAATAAAAATTCATTTCTAGCTTTCCAAATCGACCATACTATGCATATCCAAATAGATGAAGCAATATTACCGTATTTTGTAGATATAA
This sequence comes from Stenogyne calaminthoides, assembly GCA_037126765.1. Taxonomy (NCBI): domain Eukaryota; kingdom Viridiplantae; phylum Streptophyta; class Magnoliopsida; order Lamiales; family Lamiaceae; genus Stenogyne; species Stenogyne calaminthoides. Next base: position 12,527,023 of record JBBCBC010000021.1, on the reverse strand, counting down.
ACATGGCTCCGTGTTGAAGTGGAATAGTTCAAGTAGATAGAGCATTATTATTTATTTTGTGAGGTTATGAATTCGAGTTATTATTCGTCCGATCAAAAAATAAAATATATGGGGTATCTATTTAGTGGGACCTCCCTCTTGTATAATGCTTACTTGTATTTTTAAGATTTTCAAAAAACAAAAACTAATATGAGACGATCTCATATATGAGATAGGGTACAAACAAGCACAAATTAATGCCCATTATTTTCTTAGATATTAAAATATTAATGTTTAAATTACGTTTTGTCTCACTGTTAAACCGTCTTATGTAAGTTTGTGTCATCTGGTATCGGTGCATTACCACTTGAATTTACTCTTATTAAAGGGTGTGATACTGTGGTGGGCACACTCATGTTGAATGACCAACAAACTGGTTTAGAACAATAAATTAAATTAGATAAGTATGCATGACAAATCTCGATTGAATAAATGTGGATTGCACATATACTTTGAATTGCCGCGTTGACCTTTCTATCCAATCTAAATTCATTTGTTTTCGCAAGAAATTTAAGAATTTCTTCATAATCCTACAATATTTTTTTTCCTAATAGACGGTAGAACATCACATTGGAATTTTGAGGAGTAACATCTATTTGAATCAGGTTTACACATGAACTCTATCATTGTTATATGTAAAAATTATTATTGTTATGCACAAAAACTTTCACTATTTAAAAATATAAAACATTTTCTAAATAGTGATTATTTTTTTCATAACAGTGATAATTTTTATACATAACAGTGAGAATTTTTATATGTAACAGTGATATTTAAATAACCGAGTTCATAGCATGAACCAGGTCTATACAAATTTTTGTCAATTTTGAATAGTGAAAGGATAGCAAAATGGAAAATCGAGCACATTAAAATTACTTACTACTCCCTCCGTCCCACAATGCTCTGCGCCAACTTTTAGGAGCGGAAATTAAGAAAAGTTGTTTTATGGGAAGTCATAAGTGCGTATGAAGGGTAATAAGTGTGCGTTATAAGGTTATAAGTGGAGAAGAGTGTGGTCATTTTTGAGTGTGCAAAGTCTTATGGGACATACTAAAAAAAAAAGTGTGCTAAATTTTCTGGGACGGGGGCATTTTAAATCTACGTATGTTATACAATTTAAACTTTAAAATATATATGTAAAATAATTTATCGTCTAACTTGTATGCCACTATCTTTTTAAAGTAAAGAAATAGTAATAATTTTTCATGAAATGACTAATAATAACAAATATTATTTAAAAATAAAATTTATTTAAATTAGGAGAGATACGAAAAAAAAACTCTCTCAATTTTCACAGTTTGTTATTATGAATTTTGTTTCCCTCGTACCAGATAGGAATAAAAGTCAGTCTCATTTTTGTTTCAGGTTGATTAAATAATTCAAATTCATAGCATGCATCTAGCTCATAAAAGACTAACTTCATATGATTTTATTTCCTTTCAAATCTCTTACTACCGCTAAACAAACATGCTCTATGTGCTATAAAATATTCTTAGGTGATGTTTTGTAATATAACTATCTTACAAAAAATGCATTTTTTAAAAAATAGGTCTTATCAATTTTTTTTTTTTTAAAAGTAATTCCAAAAACTTATTTGCAAATTTTAGGAAATAGTTGAGAATCACTAATTTAAAAAGATGATAAGACACAATTTAAAAAAAAAAATATATTTCTACTTATGAATTTCAAATAGTGGTTCAGGTGATGTTTGTAACTTCTAGTGAGGGGTCAAAAACACTTTTTTTTTAAAGTTGCCCCCTCACAATTTATAGCTTTTATAAGTGCTTTTCAAAATAGGCACTTAATCCCATAAATTTCTCAAGAGAAAATAATAATATCTGAAAAAAATAAATAACATATCATGCCATCATTTGAACAAGGAAAAAATGACAATACTATAGAATAAAGAAGAGAGAAGAATGAAGTCCACATGGGTTTTCTTTCCCCAATTAATAATAATAAAGAAAATAGTTGCGTAAGTGATAAAAATACCAAGCATGGAGCGTCTATCTATACACACCCATCTTCACTTTACTTCCCCTCTTTCCACACAAATCACCGCATAACAATTTATACACACAAACCCCCATTTTTCAAGCTCCCAACAATGGCGATTCTCAATTTCTTCATCCTTTTACTAATTTCCACCTCTTTTCACAATTTCTCCTTCGCCATGACCTCAATTTCAGCAATGTCGAAAGACCAACTTTCCTGCACAATGTGCTCTTCCTGCGAGCCCTGTCAGCCCATTCTCTCTCCGCCGCCGCCGCCGCCGGTGCCGGTCTCGTCCCCTCCCCCGCCGGCGGCGCCCATCTGCCCTCCTCCGCCTTCGCCGCCCAGCGGCGGCGGCGGTGGAGGAGGCGTCTATTACTATTCGCCTCCTCCCCCCGTGCAGCAATCCTATTACCCACCGCCCTACGGCGGAGGCGGCGGCGGATCTTACTACCCGCCGCCGAATTTCCCCACTCCGCCGCCGCCTAACCCAATTGTGCCCTATTTCCCTTTCTACTTCCACACACCGCCGCCGCCGTCCGGCCACTCCGGCGACTTCGACTCCCATTCCGTCCAAATTAAAACCCATCCATTTATTTATTTTCTCATTATTATATTCTCTTTTTTCTTTTTTCTTTAATTCCCCAATAACAAAGCCATGATCTGAATTAACAGTTCTTATTTGGTGGTAAATTGTTTACAATTTCAGGTGAAATTACCAATGTGCCCTCGCAAGACATGGAATGAAATCAAAGAAGAAAAGTTCAGTGTAATTTCTTCATATTTTATAGTGTTACATTTTAGGAATATGTAGAATTCACTGTTGAATTTGTCTCATATATCGAGAATCGGCACAAATTATATATTACGTGTAAATAATTTGCGTTTGAGTCAAGATTAATGAGAAATTTAGCATTAATTCTATAATAGTATTCCATACTTTGAATATTTTCTGCTACTGTTCATTATTTGTAGAATAAGGTGGCTATTAACTGTAAAGGTCACGTTGTAGCTAAATTATTGTCCATGAAATCTGCAATAAATGTATCAAAGTGCCAATTTTTTATAATTATAATTTTGTTCTCATTTATTGTAGTGACAAATTCCATTTTGATTATCGTTGCTTTATTGTACCGGACCAAAAGATATAGCGGCTGCATTATTGTTGTATGTATATGTGGTTTGCAATTTTTATTGAAGATTCTTGTATATAATTATGTGCACCACATGGGCATAGTGTAACACAATTATATAAAGCGAAGATAAGTTAGCCATATGGGATGGTTGGTGTAATTTATGCTTTGTGGATTCTATAGGATATATATGGTCCATCTTACCCACAAAAAAATGAGTCCTGTTGTCATGACATGATGCGCATACACAGTAATATAAAAAACAAAATATTATATCACCATTATTATTGTTGATAAGAATTGAATATAAAAATAGAATTGTGTACATACATGGTTAATGACACTTTGGCATGCGAATTGTGAGATATTTGAACATTTTTATTTTTTTTTTGAAAGGTTTCACTTGAATTTAAGCTCACATGAACTCTCTTTAACAAATGTAACTATTATATTTATATGTATAGAATGTAATTATTGTATATATAAATTGTCATTGTTTAAAAAATTATTTTATTTTAAACGGTGAAGAATTAGAGTTTGCATAAAATGTTGCCTTTCTTTCAAAAAAAAAATTGATATCTTTCATCTCCTTGACTAAACATTTTTTATTATTTTTTTGATCGGACAAATGGTGATTCGAATATATGACCTCACGAGATAGATAGTGGTGTTCTAACCGCTTGAGCACAACTTCGCCAAAATATTTTTCATTATAATTTTAACATGCAATGCTCATTATCGGTGCAATATATTTGGAAATATCGTCACGTGCAAGCTACTGCCTGAAATTTCAAGGGGGAAAAAGCTCTAAGGTACAAAGTGGGAGAGCAAAAAACTCTAAGGTGCAAATGCAACTTTTTTGTGACTCTCAGGTACAAAGTGCAATTTTTTTTGTACCTTAGAATCACTAAAAATTGCATTTATACCTTTGAGTCACTGCTTCCTATTTTTTGTACCTCAGAGTCATTAATTCAAATTTCAAATGCCAATTTTGTGTAGGGCTTTTTGGGATGATCTTTACTTTTTTTAATAAAACGTTTTTTGTAATGTTGAATACATTTGCTAAAACTTAAGTTTGTGACTAAGTTTTACATATGGCCAAGTCTAGTAAGCACTCAAATGCACCGTGCATTTATAATGTATTTTAGAATAATATAATTTATTATACTGAAAAATGTAATTTGTTTACACTGAATCGTTCAACTATTTATATAAAAAAATATAATTGCACAATTTAATATAAATAAATTATATTTTTTAAAATAATAAATTGCATAATTTTAAAATGCATAATGAGTGTACAGTTCACCCTCGACGAATAAGCATTTAAGCTGTTCGGTACGAAATGAGTTTTAAAAAAACAAACTTCGTAATCAATTAAAAAGCATTATTATTTGAAAAATATATAATAGTTTTAGAAATGCTTTAACACGATTGGAACGCGACATAATAGATGCACCGCTAGTGTATAGCAAGCCTCTGGAATAGCTAAAAATGGCGATGGGGCCCACTGGGCTGGACGGCACTACCGAACGTGTGGTGGTGGTGGGTGGAAATACTAAATAGAGATTCGTTTGGGATTTTCCTATGTGCTGCTGCACATGCATTTTTCTTCTTTTTTATCAAATTCTTTTCTTTGTCCCCTTTTCTCTTTTATAAATATTGTCGGGACAATTTTCATGAATATTACTTATGGATGAAAATGAAACCTCCATTCCACCCCCTCCTGCAACTTGTATTTCCAATTTTGGATTAATGGGGTCGAATTTATTGATTTTTTTTAATATTAATTTACGCATTAATAAATGTATTATTAGCATGACAAATTCGTACCGTACGTAGTTTTCTTTTTATGCGACAGAACGATGGGATGCTAGACTTTTATTTTGTAAGGGAGGATAATTTTATGATAGGGAAGTGCATTAAAATGTAGTAGAAATGTAGAAGAGTACTTGTAGAATTTAAGTCGGTATGTATTTTTACTGTAGGTATATTTAAAAAAATAAAATTAATCTTATATTGATTCATTATACGCGATAAAATAATGTATATATATAAATAAATATATAAAATAGTTGACAAGTGAGACTAGGAGAAAATCCATTAAATAAAAATACGACAGTTTGGGAGACAGGATCCACGACCCCGGACCGGGAGTCCAAACGTTGACCAAGTGCTAATAGTGGAAACTCTTGTAATCTTGCGTTCTTAATTCTAGTATATTCAATTTTTAAAATATTAGTCCGACGTTTTTTAGAATAATTTAATTATAATGACGTGGAAAGACATATGTCCAAGGCATGGCTGTTTATCCATTTTTAATAGCGTTATGTCGATATTAATAATTAGTAAATAAAAAACTCTCTCTAAAGTCTAAACTGCTTCGCACGTGAGCTACCCTTCCACCACTATCGTCCGCCCTCCAACACTCTCTCTCTTGATCTACGTCGGCGGCCAGGCCACTTGTCTATTTCCTCTCGCCATCAGAGTTTTTGTATGTAGGAGTTTATTTGTTTTTGTTTTACGTTCCGATGGCTTGACTTTTTTTGCCGGAGCCATGATGATCGATCGGAAGATCGACCTGTTAGAATCCTTCTTTTTTTTTTTCTGTTCAGGTAGTATTCATTTTTGTATTGTCTTTTTTTTTTTTTTTTAAGTTTGTAGATGTGAGTTGTCTGTGCTTTTTGTGTGTATGGGCTTTCTCCTTCGTGGGTTTATTTTGGTTGTTTTTTTCTATGTGTTATATTGTTTGGTGCGCACTTGTTAAATTTTAAAGGAATTAAATTTAGTCTTAGTGTGGGGTTTTTTTCCATGTATTTTTTTTTTTATCGGACAAAGTTAGTTGTTAGATGTTAGTAGTTAGTACACCAAGCACCCAAACACTCTACAAATTCACATAGTCACCTAATAACTCTCATACTCCAATTCGTTTCCAAAGGGAATCGAACTTGGGTCTCCCATTCAATTGAGGAGCCCAGTGGCCAGGTGGGTTAAGCCACCTGTGTTTTTTTTTTCATGTACTTACATCTTGACTATACACATGTTTTGGCTCTACCCTCCTCCATTCTTGACTATTGGTTCGAGGCGGACACTACTTCAGACTTTCAGTTGTTTGTAGGATTAGACTTGTATTCTGCACGGTTTTCTCCATAAATAAAAGTTCTTTTCCTCAAAAAAATAAAAATAACGTTGTCTCGACATTTTCAATAAAATATATATATCCTTAGGTAAAGCCACTGTAAAATTTTATTGACACTACATAACTCAAAATGGTTCAATAATTAAAAAAATAACTCATCCATATACAAGGGGCGATCACTAGCCTAACCCCTCTTTCTGCACTATATACACATGTGAGGATCATCACATTCTCTTACACATATATTTTCAATTCTAATTCAATTAATAATATCAAGACACATGATTTTGTTTGTTTTTGGACTCACAGGAATGGAGTTACGACTTTACGCTCCTCATTTTATACGAGTTTGAGATTTAGAGTCTGATTTTAAAATTTCACATTCAATTCACACCTACAAATATCTATAAAATGTATTATTATTCTTCACAATATACCACTTTAAAATAATCCACTGCTCTTGTAGCACAAATTATCCTGAATATGTGTCCGTAATCTGACACGTCAGCAGGATCCACCTAGACCCGAATCAACCTAACCCGACAGGAGATCAGGTACCCAAAGATACACGATACGACAAGATCAAGAGTTGACATCAACTTTACGAGACAAAACAAGAACATATAATGTAATATATGTCTAGTTTTAATGTTTAGATGAACGGTTGTAATAAAACCCTAAAATAAATATATGAAATGTATTTATAATTTTTAAGCATTTTAAGGGTGATACTCTATAAATAGAGGACATCACCCCTCATCGTAACTCTCTCACTTTTCCCTCATTCATCATATATACAAAATCCATATTTAAGGGGAGAACTCAAGGGTTCTTCCGCTAGTGTTCGTGTTCATTAATTACTCATTTGTGTTATCAAGTTCCTAAGTTACAATCACTCTAATCTCGATTTTTTGGTACACAATAGCTCAAACATAAAACAATATTCTACACTTTAATTTGACATAAAGTTAAATTCACCACATAACCCAATATAATATAATAATATCATATCAATCACTATTAAACATTAATTTGACAAAAAGACAAACTTCACCCTACTCAAATCCCAAAACAAACACATACATTTACAATTCATCAAGTTCTAAATCTCTAAATTTTAATACATTGACTTGCTCCACACACTTAAATCCCAAAACAAACACAAACATATATATTTAGCACTACACTGTCGTGAAGCATAGACAAAACTTCATAATATATTTTAAAATTTTGAGAATTTTTATATTGAAATTTATAAATCATTACGCTAAAACGTATTACGTACAACTCGTATTCATAAAATATAATTACACATTTTAATATAACAAATCAAAAATTTCTAAAATACACTATAAAATACGCATGTGATCTACTCACTCATAAAATCTATTCATATCCCATTGTTTTTTTCTAATTAACATTTTATCCTAATTCTCAATTGAAAAGAGAAAATTTGAAATATAAAAAGTATCATTCTTACTCATAAAAGTCATCAGACAAAATCCTCATTATTTAAAAAATAATTTATATATTTTTAAACAATGATAATTTTTACACATATATAATAGTAATAGAATTCATATACAAACCTGATTTACATAAGAATCAATCTTTTACGAGATGATTTCAAAATAAAAAGGGGGGATATCAATGGGATACAAAGTTGGGAGAGTAATATCAATAAGATACAATTCAAATCTTTTATTTCAATCCAATACAAATTGACACTAGTAAAGACTAAAATACCCTTAATGAAAAAATCAAGAAATTTGTCAATATTGTTAATCGACTAGACCTTTTCACTGTTCATTTTTTGCACAGGTAAATATTTTTTGCACAGATAAATAATTTTATACATCATTTAAAAAATATATTTTTCTAAAATTCAAATTACATTAGGAAAATTCAAAATTTGTTACTCCATTTTAAAAAAATATTATTTTGCAAAATTGTAAAAATATATTACATACAATTTTTATTCGTCTTCCTTTTTTCTCACGAGCCCAATTAAAATTCAGCCCCAGTGCAAAATATATTTGTACAAACAGTGAAATATTTTACTAAATCAGAAATTTTTATACCATTTCCCAACCAAAAGATCAGTGAAATAATTACATTAAAATTTTCACTAAAGTTACACATCAAATAATTACATTAAAAGTTTTCACTAAAGTTACATTGGATCTTAAATAAAACAACAATAAATTTAAATCTACTGATTCAAAAATAAATTTGTAAAGCAACCAAGAACAAGGACAAAGAATTTTACATTGGCTTCAATTTTTGGCACATAAAACAACCATACAAAAAAAATCTACAGATTGCAAAAATAAATTTGTATCGGTACAAAAGTATTTGCACAAACCGTAGAAGAATTCTACACACAGTGCAAAAAAAAAAAAAACTCCAAAACCACCACCATTCTATACCTCTCTGCCGCCGCCACCACCACAAACCACCACATGCAAAATCCCCTAGTTAAAATCAAATCGATTTGGGAGAAAAACATTCCACTACAAAGTTACCCAAAAACTTACAACCAGATACAAAGTGCAGAAATTTTTTGCACTTTAGTTCAAATTTGAACTAAAGTGCCACGTACTTTAGTTCAAATTTCTGCACTTTATATCTGGTTGTAATGGTTTCCTCAATCTTGTATCTAGTTGTAATTTTTTCAATCGATTTCATCAAACAAACACAAGCCACAATAACCAAATGCATTGATTCTAACCAAACAAGTTCGATAAATGACATAGGAAATAAAAAAAAACCTTTTTAGCATGATGCAAAATTCGCACATACTAGCCGAATCCCACCACAAAAGAGAACTACACCCACAAAAATAAGGGCCAGTTTCTGGGCTGAAAAAAAAAGGGCTGGTTTCTTCAATCGGCCATAGCAATAAAAAAAGCCAGATCTGGGCAGGAGCCATTATTGGGGAATTAGGGTACCCGGATCTATTCGAGATGATTTTTAAATAAATATTTAAATTAAACAAATAATTACTAACATGAATTAATTCTAAATTAATTCAACATAATAATTAAACAACATGCGTACATGTAATTCACGTAAATCCTAAACATGCGGAACTAGGAGTTACGGGATTACTAACTTCTTGTAGAAACAATCTCTTAGACTATGGATCAACCCAAGAGCCTTCCCAAATATATCCCCGCGTCCACGAACGTTATCCGGTGGGAGGATTTGCACGAACAAATTAAATATTTTGCTACCACCTTTGTGGATTTATAATATTTCCAACATGTGAAATTGCACTTGGGAATTAAGAGCTCATCCCCTATAAATAGGGAGGAGGGGGGCGAAAATTAGAGCAAAACAAATAAGGAAGAAAATCTTTTCTTGGTCTCCAAGAAATCTTGAATATATCTTCTATATTCTTTTCTCCTTAATTAAATTTTCCATAAAAATTCTTTCCTCTCTTCCACCTATTAATTTCGAAAATTACACTATTATAGGAGCCAAGATTTGACTTCTTGAATTTATGGGATAATTATGTATTCCTACAATAATTATTTTTTTCCATAAAATACATACAAGAAAATCAAGACAATCTTTTCTTCATTTAATTGAGAAAAATTTCGAAATTTACACTTGGAAATATAGCAAGAATATTTTCTTCTCTCTCTCATTAATTGGACTTTATTTTGGGCTATTTGGGGGGCTTTTAGGAGAGTTAAGATTGGACCTTCAATGGACTATGAAGCTTTAATATTTTGGACCAAATATTATTCAAGTCCATTAATATTAATTTACTCCACTATAAAATTAATATTGAACTATCCATCTTAACTCATATTACGATTTCACATATAATATGGCTCCGGTCATTATTTTCCGCGTTTAAGATTATATTAGTCCATTAATTAATTAAGTCACTGAACAAGCTTTATATTAATTAACATCTTTGTCATTGGAGTAAAGACAACTCAACATTATTATCCATATCGGAAATAAATTTTTCACTTGCAAGATTTAGTATGATAAGGGATATGAGCTCACCAAGGGGACAAATCAAGCAAGACGTACTTGCACGCGATTCTCCGTATTAAATGTCAACAATCGTCATGTAATTAATAATGTTGTCCAATATATAAGGTACCGAATCACATTGACTCTCTTCCCATCATAAATCAAAGCAATAGTTATTAATTTCACACGGTCCTATTTAAGGGACGGAGATTAAGAAATAACGCACCACTGAGGTCTAATTCTTGTATATTCAGTACCAAAGAATTTGTCCTCATGTAGGTCCTCATTCAACGAACCTAAATGTGCTAGTGTGATCCCTTGGTCAAGACAAGCCAATTTGGGTCTCACACTTCAACCGTTCATGATGGTTCGTTCATTTACATCTGGGTTGTGAATTTGTACTTAATTACGAGAGCTGTTAATTTGATCTTCAGATCGGGTATCACCAAAATAACTACAACGTAATACGTACTGTCTTATTAAACGGGTTTGCAATAAACATATATAACATTCATTCATATTTAATGCAACAGTGATTAAATAATTTATTTCAGTAAATAAATAAGAAACTACAATTTGGTTATACAAAGTAAAAACATACTTTTCAGTATAACCCCAACAGCGACACTCCACCGCGGCCACCACCACAAAAGACAACTGTCGACTCTCTGATGGAGGCAGCGTCACAGATCCGCACCTCACACTCTCTCTCAAGCAAATCCTCTCTCGCTCCGCCCAACAGCTCCACCCTACTCCTGCCTCCTCCACTCTCTCAGTCCCCTCCTTCTCCGGCCTCAAATCCGCCTCCTCCATCGCACCCCCCTGTCCCGTCGCCCGCCGATTTTCCTTGATTTTTTAGAGAGAAGCTCTGGCTTCTTAGAGGGAGAAAAGAAGTTTCAAAATGCCGGTGATATTTTTTAATTGAGGTAAAATGGATTTTTTATTTGAAAAATTAGAAGTAAGGGCAAAATGAATTGTTTATGTATCATCTTGTATATAGATGATATAATTTGTTATGATTGTATAGATTGATATTTGAATGAAAATTTTGTACCTCCTTGAAATTTTCCCAAATAAAAAAAAATATAATATAATTATTTTGACCATCGACTCTAACACTTTAGAAAATGAATATTTAATTTATACCAATTTATACATCATCTCGTACCTTTCTCTTGTACGAATTTTTGTAGTAAAAAACATTTATTTTCCATCCCTACAATTTCTAGTTGGGGGAATGAGGGTAAATTTACAAACTCACAGTAGTCCACGTCAAAAAACCAACACCTTACACACACATGTATTTATAAACACCCACCACCTTATTCTCATACTCTTAAAAAACAAAAAGAAACAAAAAAAAAAATAAAACGTATAAAATATTATGAATCACCAATATTCACGACGGAGCTGGCGAAGAACTCTACCGTGAGGAGAATCCGGATCCCCCGTCGCCGCATTCCACCGGAACATCTCCGCCGCCTTCCTAGTCTCCTCCGCCGTCTCCAACTGCTCCGGCCTCCACACCCCACCTCCATAATCCCCTACAGTATCATCCCCTACAGTTCCATCAGTCGCAACCGTCACAGGCTTCCTCGTTTCCGCGATCTCAATCTCCGACAACGGTGACGCTTTCCGGTGCCTAAAATACTCCTTATCGTCTCTCTCCTCTTCTTCTCGTTGCGTTCTCCGGTCAGTTTCGGTCTCCTCGTTGTCCGGCAACGGGCTGCCGTCGATCCCGGCGCAGATCGGGCCGTCGAGTTTTCCAGCGACGGCGGAACGGCGCCGTTTCTGTTGAGCGACAGGATCTGGACGCGGCCCGACGCCGGTGGACCCGATTTTGGGGGCCGATTCGATAGGCGATTTTGGGGGGATGTAGGATTCGGTGTCTGATTTGTGTCGGAGTTTTGAGTCATGTATGGTGTCGCTTGAGTAGACCTCCTGCAATGAAAATATATTAATGACATAAAATTTATATTACTATATTTACAATTTAATATCTATTAATTCATATCATTACACTTATAAATTAAATTATAATATTAATGCGGTGGCCAATATTAATTTATAAGAACAGTGATATCAATTTATACATGTAATGATATAGATTTCGTATTATGAACGAATTTCGAGTTTCAAGCGGAGCTTATATAGAAGTAATTGATAAACCAAATATTTTTGATATGGTATTGGTTAATATTTTTATACTAGTGCAAAACCACCTTATAATAAAATTTCAAATACCAAAATCTTCGATATGAACAAGCACAATATACACCCCTTTTTTTTTAAAGGAGCACAATACCGTTAAGAAGGGTATATTTTGTTAAATTTAAATATACCAAAAATTTGATATAATATAAATAAAAGTGATTAATTTTTTTGTAGTCCTATAACTTTGCTTCGTTTTGAAATTAGTCCTTATCGTTTTGACTTTTTAATTTGGTCATGTAAGTTTTTAAAAATTTTAAAATTAGTCCTGTAAATTTTTAAAATTTTTAAAATTAATCCTTTTCGCCTGCTCCAACAAGTTACCAAGCAGATAACTGCTACATATGTATCGAAGGGTCACTTGAATTTTTTTAATCAAAATAATTTTAGCCAAATTTTTGATCGGGTTTAAAAATAATTTGTACATTAAAAGACAAAGTAAATCAGGTCAGTTTATTGGATCTAAACTGACAAAAAATATAAAAATAAACTAAAATATGCAAAAAAACACTGTACTTACCTAAAAAAACACGCAAAAAATCCCGACATAAAATTATTAGGATTAAAAAAATTTAGGTGGTATTTCGAAATTAAAATAAAAAATAAAATAATTACATAGATGGTTGTTACCTGATTGGTGACCTGTTATAGCAGGTGAAAGTTTATAGACCAATTTTAAAAATTTTAAAAACACACGGGACCAAAATCAAAAAGTCAAAATATACGGGATCAATTTCAAAACGATGTACAGTTACTGTACTATAAAAAACTTAATTTCTAAATAAAAATATTAATATACATACCAAAATTTACCAACTTAACAGTATAAGATATCAAATACCAAAATTAAAATCTATGAATCGTTCAAAATATTTATACATACAGAATCACTAATTGAATTGCAGGTGTTAGAACGTTACTTGTTCCTCTACGGCGTGTTCAGCAGGATCAGCGGTTCTGCCGGTGGAGGTGCCGTAGTAGATTAGTGCTCTCTTCGCCGGAAACTGCTTGCCGGCACCGGGGAAGAGAATCCGGTTAAAACTCGCGGCAGCGGCAGCTAATCTAGATTGCATTTTATCTTTATCTGATCTTATAACGTCAGTTTTGTTTGAAATTATATATTTATATATATGCTGAAATTAGGTGATTAAATTTGTTGGAATACATGGACTTTATGGGCGATGAAAGGCTCGTGCGTTGGGTTCTAATTCTGATGGCACGTGTCAGGTTGTTACACGTGGCGGTTGGTTCTAGTTGCTGCGGGAGTCTTCTGGTGTAATTCGTGTGAATGAGCTAGAAGAGGCATGAGCTTGGTATAAAATATTTAAGTAATTAAATACTATGTTTTAAAAACCGGAACCGGAAGTTGAGCCGGACGATCCCCAAAAAAGGCTGGACTGGGGTCGGATCGGTTGGACCGGATTGAGCCGGTGACGTCATAATAAACATTATATATATATAAGTATGTTGTAGCACAAATCAAACTGGATATGTGCCCGTATCCGACACTTTAGCAGGGCCCACCTAGGCCCGGATCGACCCGACCCGACAGAGGACCAACCTCACCGTAACGAGCGACCCTCCTTGAGGACGACCCATAGGCGAGATCGGAAAGAGAAGAATAAAGACTGTCTGAGCAGGCGACCTCCCCTGAGGTCGCTCCACGGGCTACCTCCCCCGAGGTCGCTCCACGAGTAAAGCCGACAAGCACAGCCCGAGAAGATAATTCGGCAAAACCAAGAGTCAACTTCAACTTTACGAGACAAGACAAGTGTAATATAGATTTAATGTTACTGTTTAGATCAACGATTGTAATAAAATCCTAAAATAAAGGGTCAAGATTTATTTTACTGTTTTTTAGCTTTCAGGGTTGGTCCTCTATAAATAGAGGACCACACCCCTCATTGTAAAGGGACTCATTATCCCAACCTTACTCTCATTCTCTCATCATATATACAACACCAAATTTAAGGGAAGAACTCAAGAGTTCTTCCCGCAGTCTTCGTTTTCGATTATTTACGATTACTTACTTGTTTGTGTTACTAGAATCGATAGCCACATTCAAATCCCTAAACCCGATATTTTAGTACACAACAATTGGCGATAGAAGGAGGGTACTCTTTAAGAGTCAAACAATGATTCTCATCGGAGTATCCTCAAGAATTTTCCATTTTCATCATCAAATCTTCAAATCTTCATATTCCATCTTCAAACCTTCAAATCTTGAAGTCTGCAAGCTTGAATCTAAAATCTCCAAACCAAAAAACCAAGAAAAAATCACATTCATGCTATCCATTCTTCAAGCTTTCACCAAGCTTTCATACCATCCATTTCTCCTGCAATTGCAAAACCTCTTAACGTTGGTCTTCTTACAAAAAACGAAACCAACCAAAGACCCAGGTCACTCCCAAAAATGAAAAATCTTCGGGCAACTCTCACTTTCCTCATCTCTGTTAGAATTGCTCACATTCTCATGGACTCAAACCCACCCAAGATTCACAATTTCAAACCTACAAACTACAAAACAAAAACCAAACATACATGCCACACATATACATACAAACAAGAACTCAGAAACTGGTACCATCCCAACATCAAACACGTCCAGCCAGCATTTGCCTCACATATATGAAGCTTCTGTTTGTACAACGTTCACCTCACGGATCTCAAGCCGACTGCCGCGATTCACACTGCACCACGGTGCGCAAGTTGCAGCGACTCGCCGCTCCACCGGTACGCACGCCGGTCTGGTCTCCGACCCAAACTTGACCAGCAGATACCTCCCGTCCATATCTCCGCCACCGGCCTGAATTCGGTCATCATCCGCAACCCGCCACCACGACCGAAGCCCAAATCGCCAAAGCCATCGCCGTCAAAGATTGGAGCCGCACCACCGTGGCTCTGAAACACGGAAGTACGCCGCCTCCTCCGCTACAGCTTCGAGCCAGACTGAAGGCCACCACCTCCAGCACCGTCTTGATCAACTGAAATAGGGCAAATTCGCAAGACTCGTACCACTGGTACGCTCGCCCTATATCCACACGCCCAACGCAGGCGTCATCGCCATCTGAATTGCCACCAACCCAGTCGTGCTCCCAAACGCCGCGTCTTCATCCCGAAACCGCCGGCCCAAAAACCGACTTGCCACTCGCCGCCGCACCGAATCCCCAAAAGTCCGCCACCGTCTGTTTCAATCTCATCGCTCATCTCCTTTCTCCACCGGAATCACACCACCACACCGACATCGCCATCTCCCATCACACCATCGATCTACCGCGCCCAAATCCGTCGCAGCGCAGATCAGGCCTCGAGCCCCACACCAGTTTCAGAAAACCCTTTTGGAGCTTGACCTAATATCATTGGGTCTGGTTTTTATGATCTATTGGGCCAGATTTCAGGAACCATTGGGCCTAGACTTCATTTAATAAATTTTGGGCCCAGATTCTTGTATGGCCCAGGTTTCGTTTTGAATTAATTTTTTGGGCCAGAATTATTATTTATTAATAATAATTTTGGCCCAATTAAAAAAAAGGTGGGGACAGCAGCTCAATAAAGTCAATTGCATGAGCACCCTGAAATCGAAAAAATTTACTCGTTAATCTACGAACGATCGCTTTTCTTTCCACTTCTATCAGGTTTATTCTATTATCTCATTTTTAATATAATGCACCTTGCATTTTATCAAGTGCATTAAAACTATGGAGGCATGAATACTCATTCATTAAAATTATTTTGGGGTGTCAAAATAAAAAATAAATTGTCAAATGCCGAATATTTGAAAGTGCAACAAATTGTTGAAAACGTTTGACACAATTTTTATAGCGCAAAATCTTCCAGCAAACTCCTTTTAATATATATTGCATACTTTTATATAAATTAAAATAAAAAGATAGATACTTTCGTAGATACTCAAGTTATCAAAACATCAAAATTGACATCATATATGAATATTCATCTTCAAATTAGTGTATCGCATGCACCATCTGCTTGATTAAATGTCTAAAAGAACCATACTTGACCTCACTCTCCTATGAGAAGCTGCTCGCTAAATCAAAGAATTGACAATTGAACATGTCGTGAGAAAAATCTTGAAATGAAGTAAATATATTTGATGATAATTTTCATACATGATAATAATGGTGATTAGAAAAATACCCTACGATTATATCCTTGAATTTTGCTAAACATGAATGTGACCTCTGAATTCTTGACATGTTTAATTTATTAACTATCCAGATTGGATAAAGGTAACGTGATATTAAACAATTTGCTAATTTCTTGCGAGGAAATTGCTCATGACTCCCCGCATTGGAAAAACTTCCAAGTTCGAGGGAAATGCAGATAAGAATGTGCACGAATCAGAATCACCTTACATGATTGATGTTATGCAACGATACACATTGATATAATTATCATGGAAACATGGGTATTAGTTGAAACAAAAGAAAACTTATACGGGCGCCTGGAGACCCGAAGGCAACTCATAGAATCCACTGGCAATCATTTGCCCATTAATGTTAACATACACTCAGGCTCTCTCCAACGAGCCCTCCTCGATGATCTGCTCATCCCGAGCAGATTTCCATCAGGCTCTATCCAACGAGCCCTTCTCGACGATCATCAGGCTCTCTCCAACGAGCCCTCCTCGACGATCTGCTCATCCCGAGTAGATTCCTATCAGGCTCTCTCACACGACCCTTCTCGACGATCATCAGGCTCTCTCCAACGAGCCCTTCTCAACGATCATCAGGCTCTCTCCAACGAGCCATCTTCAAGACCATCTCATCCCGAAAGCAATTCTCACCGAACTCTCTCTCACAAGCTCCTCAAGACCAATTCATCCCGGCGGGGATCCCATCAGGCTCTCTCCAACGAGCCATCTCTAAAGACTGCTTTCATCCCGAGCAAAGATCTCACCGAACTCTCTCCTGATGAAGACACCTTTCATCACGAAGCGGATCCCATTCGGCTCTTCCAACGAGCCATCTCTCAAGACTCGCTTCATCCCGAAAAATATTCTCTACCGAGCTCTCTCTCACGAAGCTCCCCTTGAAGACCTGCTTTCATCCCGAGCAGATCCCATCGGCTCTTCCAACGAGCCATCTCTCAAGACCCGCTCATCTCGAGTAGTATTCTACCGAAGCTCTCTCTCGAAGCTCCTTGAAGACCCTTCATCCCGAGCAGATCTCATCGACTCTCTCCAACGAACCATCTCGAAAGACCGCTCATCTCGAAGAAGATTCTACCGAAGCCTCTCTCACGAAGCTCTCCTTGAAGACCTGCTCATCCAGAGCAGATCCCATCTTGCCTTCCAACGAGCCATCTTCAAGACTCCGCCATCCCGAAAGCAAGATTCTACCGAGCTCTCTCACGAGAGCCCCTTGAAGACCTTTTTTCATCCCGAAAGGGATCCCATTCGCCTTCCAACGAGCCATCTCAAGACCGCTTCATCCCGAAAGCAAGATTCTACCGAAGCTCTCTCTCACGAGCTCCTCAAGACCGCCATCCATCCCGAAAGCAGATCCCATTCGGCTCTCTCCAACGAGACATCTCAAGACCCGCTCATCCCGAAAGAAGATTCTAATGAGCTCTCTCTCATGAGCTCCTCAAGAAGACGCTTTCATCCCGAGTAGATCCCATTCCCTCTCTCCAACGAGCCATCTTCAAGACCTCGCTTCATCCCGAAAAGCAAGATTCTAGATGAGCTCTCTCACGAGCCCCTTGAAGACATGCTCATCCCGAAAGCAGATCCCATTCGACTCTCTCCAACGAGCCATCTTCAAGACCCGCTTCATCCCGAAAGCAAGATTCTACCGAAGCTCTCTCACGAAGCTCCTTGAAGACTCGGCTTCATCCCGAAAGCAGATCCCATTCGCTCCCTCCAACGAGCCATCTCTCAAGACCGCACATCCCGAAAGCAAAGATTCTACCGAAGCTCTCTCTCACGAAGCTCCCTCAAGACCAAATTTCATCCCGAAAGCAGATCCCATTCTGCTCTCCAACGAGCTATCTCTAAAAATTTGCTCATCCCGAGCAGTATCCTACCAAGCTCTCTCTCACGAGCTCCCCTTGAAGACATACTCATCCCAAGCATGACTCCGATGAACTACTCATCCCCACGAGCAGAACCAAAAGAGCTCTCCACATGAGCTCGCCGCCTGCATCAAAGATCTTACGAGCAATCCTTACCCACTCATATCAGGTATATTCCGGTAACTTCCTGGAAATATATCAAAGTCAAAACATAAAATGAGATATCTGAATCGAAATACAAAACAAGATGTCATGCATCAAAATCCAAAATTATTGTTGATACCCCGAAAATCTCAAGTAAATTATAATCTTGTTAAAACATCCATAAGAGATCTTCCTTCGATAGATTTGAAATTCAAGTCTACCTCCATTTACGAAAGATATCTTTATCAAGATACCGGATTAATTTCCAAACTTTTAAAACTTTCTAAATCATGTCTTTATAATGTTTACAAGAATCTTAAATCTCAATCTCTCTCTCAAAGAAATTTCCTCACAAACACGTGATCCACTTTATGACCCCAAAATTTTAAAGTATCCTGAATATCGGTCTCAAAATAAAATAACCAAACATTGCTTTGGCCTTTCGATTCGATAAGGTTTTTCGTCTCATAATCATTTCGCTCAAACCCAAATTTCATACACTTCGATTTTCATATTGAATGATATACTTTGGAGCATAATAGTAATAAAAAGATAAAAATCTAAGGACAAAGGGAAATACATGTGATCTCCAAAGAGATTGCTTCCCGAAGAAGCTATGTCCGAAGTCGATTACAAAAACAATCAAAGACAACTAAGTCGCAAAGTTAATAAGACGACAAGCAAAGAAATACCGCGTATACCTAAGCCAAATAACCAAAGGCAAGGCAAAGTCGCAAAGTCAATAAGACGACAAGCCAAGGAAAAACATGCACTACCATCTATAAGTCGACAACCATGTCGCATACCCAGTCTAAGTCGGCTAAGCCAAGAACATGTGAAGGCTAGTATGTCGCATACCCAGTCTAAGTCGGCTAAGCCAAAAATGTGTGAAGGCTAGTATGTCGCATACCCAGTCTAAGTCGGCTAAGCCAAGAACACGTGAGGGATATTACGTCGCATACCATCTATAAGACAACCTCGGTCGCATGCCATATCAAAGACGACCTCGGTCGCATACCATCTATAAGTCGATAACCATGTCGCATACCCAGTCTAAGTCGGCTAAGCCAAGAACATGTGAAGGCTATTATGTCGCATACCCAATCTAAGTCGGCTAAGCCAAGAACATGTGAAGGCTAGTATGTCGTATACCCAGTCTAAGTCGGCTAAGCCAAGAACATGTGAAGGCTAGTATGTCGCATACCCAGTCTAAGTCGGCTAAGCCAAGAACATATGAAGGCTAGTATGTCGCATACCCAGTCTAAGTCGGCTAAGATAAGAACATGTGAGGGCTATTACGTCGCATACCATCTATAAGACGACCTCGGTCGCATACCATCTATAAGTGACCTCGGTCGCATGCCATATCAAAGACGACCTCGGTCGCATGTCATATCAAAGTCGGCCAAGCCAAAAAATTCCTAAGGCAAATAAGGTCACAAGTCAATCGAATAAAAAATAACAAATAATTCTAAGACATTAGAAGTCAAAAAACGATAACACGACCAGTTGAAAGAAAATTAAGATGACAAATCAAAACAGACTGCATACACATAAGACTGTCGAACAAAAATATTTACAACCAAATAGACTCTCGACGAGCTCCATCTCTCGATGAGCAACCAAATAGACTCTCGACGAGCTCCGTCTCTCGATGAGTAACCAAAAAGACTCTAAACGAGCTTCGTCTCTCGATGAGCAACCAAAAAAGACTCTCGACGAGCCCCGTCTCTCGACGAGCAACCAAAAAGACTCTCGACGAGCACCGTCTCTCGATGAGTAATCAAAAAAAACTCTCGATAAGCCCCGTCTCTCGACGAGCAACCAAAAAGACTCTCGACGAGCCCCGTCTCTCGACGAGCAACCAAAAAGACTCTCGACGAGCTCTGTCTCTCGATGAGTAACCAAAAAGACTCTCGACTAGCCCCGTCTATAGACGAGCAACCAAAAATACTCTCGACGAGCCCCGTCTCTCGGCGAGCAACCAATATGACTCTCGACGAGCTCTGTCTCTCGACGAGTAACTAATAAAAACTCTCGACAAGCCCCGTCTCTCAACGAGTAACTAAAATATGACTTTTGACGAGCTCCTCCTCTCGACGAGTAGCTAATAAAACTCTCGATGAGTAATTAATAAAATTCCCGATGAACCACAGAAAAGACTCATACAAAGAGATTTCACCTCAAAGCACGAAAGACAGAAAAAGACTTCGTCTGAGAGAGACTCACCCTCGTGAATCTGAAAGCCTGAGAAAAGACTTCAGACAAAGAGACTCACCTCGAGTACGAGCACAAAAAGACTCTCAGACAGAGAGGTTCATCTCGAGTCACGAGCCGTAAAAAGACTCTTCAGAGAGGTTCACCTCCCGTGCGAAAGCATGAAAAGACTTCAGATGCAGAGGTTCACCTCTGAGTACTGAACACAGAAAGACTCAGACAGAGAGGTTCACCTCGGAGTACGAAAGACAGAAAAAAGACTTCGTCTGAGAGGGTTCACCTCGAGTACGAAAGACAGAAAAAAAGACTTCGTCTGAGAGAGGTTCACCTCAGTCTGAAAGCACAAAAAGACTTCGTACACAAAGGGCTCACCTCGAAATACGAAAGCACACACAAAAATCGACAACGAGAATAGGAAAATCCTCAAACCGGGACTCATTCTCGAACCATCAAGACCTTATATGACATCCGAAAGCATGCTCGAGGGCAAACATGATAACCGCAGACGCGCCGAAGGTATGGATCAAGATCGAGCTCGAACAAAGTCAAAGCCCGACCTTGGGGGCTATTGTTTATAAGACAAATCAAACCGGATATGTGCCCGTGATCCGACACGCCGCCAGGCCCCACTAGGCCCGAATCGACTCGACCCGACAGAAGATCAGCCTCACATTAACGAGCGACCTCCCCCGAGGACGATCCATATGAGAGGTCGGAAAGAGAAGAATAAAGATCGCTGAGGTGGGCGGGCGACCTCCGAGGTCGCCTCCCGGCGACCTCCCGAGTCGATCCTCGGCGACCTCCCCAGAGGTCGGTCCCCGGACGACCTCCCCCGAGGTCGCTCCACGAGCAAAGCCAACAAGCACAACACGAGATGATAATCCGGCTAAGTCAAGAGTCAACGTCAGCTTTACGAGACTGTACAAGAGCATTTGATGTAAAATATATATAAAATAAATAATGTTTTACTGTTTAAATCAACGGTTGTAATAAAACCCTACGATAAAGGGTCAAGATAAATAGAATAGTATTTTAGTTTTTAGGGTTGGTCCTCTATAAATAGAGGACCACACCCCTCATTGTAGAGGACTTGGATCCTCTCATTCTCTCATCATTTATACAACATCAAATTTAAGGGAAGAACTCAAGAGTTCTACCCGCAGTCTTCGTGTTCGATTATTTACCATTAATTACTTGTTTGTGTTACTAAAATCGATAGCCACATTCAAATCCTTAAACCCGATACATGCTTCAAATGATTTTTGGATAGCCCAATAAGTTTAGATTATCAACCATTCTCAACCATGGGCCATATGGCCCATATCTGTGTTACGAAATACAGATGGATCCGGTATTAGCACCCCCTTAATTAATAGATACACCCAATTGGCCAATTCTATCTTAAAGTACCAATTATACCCTTTTGTTTTTTAAACTCTAAATTATCTTTCCTTCTTTGCTTTTCTTCTTCAGCACCGCTGCTTCCCGGATTTTTCCCAAATCTGCAGGCCGCCATCGCACTCACCCCGCCGCCGCACCCACGTCGTCGCTACACCACGCCGCGCTGTGCTCTTCCCCCTTGATTGGTTCTTGAAAAGAAACAAAAGGAAAAAATCCATGGTAACAAAACAAAATCAGATCCACTCGTTTTTACTTTCTTCTTTCTCCAATTAATTTTTTCTAGAAAAAGGGATGAAGAAACAAATAAGATCCATTCTTATTTTTTTGGTTATTTTGGTAAATATCGGGGTTCACCGGTTCCCGGTTTTCACCGATTTTCGAACGGTTTTTCCGATTTTGAGGGGGGCGGTTCAATAGCGGTTCTATACACCTCTATTGGGCCGCTTTGTGGCGGTTCACCGATCCGACCGGTCCGATCGGCAGTTCCGACCCGATTTTTAAAACAGAGATTAAATATATGAACGCAACATAAATAGTACGTAAAACTTGGCCTGGGTATCAAATATGAGAAATGCGGCAAATAAGTATTGTCCCCTCGAAAAATTCATAAACTGAATAAGTATTATTCTCTCATTCTCGTTTTCATTGGAAAATTTACTATTTGAACTAATTTTAATGTATAAATTATTTGAACAAATTTTAATGATAAAACAATAATATTTCATATTATAAATTTTAAAAAAAATATTGTCTTTCATGTAGAAAAAATAACAACATATGGTGAAATATTGAGATGTTTAAAAAATATATTTATAAAAAAAAAGTTATTTTATTGTTATTTATAGAAATTTTCAATTAAGTTTAGGACGAATGTTCAAACTTCAAAGAGTGGATTTCATGTGCATCAGGTGCATCATACACTTCATAGTGTATTTTAGAGTCATTCAATTTGTTGCATTAAAATATGTAATTTATTTTTCAATCACTCATACAATTTATTTTTAATATTAATAATTAAAAAAAATCATTATAAATAAATTGCATATAAATTATATAATTTTAAAATATTATATGAAGTAGATGTTACATCAAATCACGATTAAAATAAAATGGGACGGGGGGTGCATGGGCCGAAGCCCAAAGCAAAATAAAAGAAATCCAAAAAGTTCACAACGTAGTATCAGCCCAGCCCGAGTAACGCAAACAAGGTGCGGAACTGTGTACACTGTACACGGTACTCTATGTTGGTACCAGTTTAGCAGAGAAATTAAATCAGAATACATGGGCTTTTTTATTTGAGTGGGAGACCCAAGTTTGATTCCCTCTGAGAAAGAATTGAAGTTATGGGAGTTATAAGGTGGATTGACGATTTCGTAGAGTATTTGAGTGCTTGGTGTACTAACTACTAACAACTAACTTTGTCCGATCAAAAAAAAAAATCAACAAATTAATTTCACATTTCACCTAAAAGAATTTCGTCTCATTTAAAAATTAAAACTTGTAAAGGGGTGAGGAATTAATTCTTTTGTATATAGTTTTCCAATAATACCCATGTTCTGAATAGTTCAGTCGATAAGTCTCCTCCCAACGATGGAGTAAGATTAAATAAACGTATTAATTCCACACATCTCTACAAGTTTCAAACTTTTAGATGAGAATTTCCCTAACATCAGAGTTTTTTTAATTTGATGTACTAATTTTGATGTATTTTACGCCACTATTTATATTAACTGCTTTCGTTCTTTAAAGTTATGATTCGTGTTAGACTAACCCGCACAGCATTCGAAGTTCCCGGCTGACATGAAAGCAAAACACAAAAATATACAAATAAATAATATACAGTTCTTGAATCTTGTTACCATGTAAATGATACACGTAATACTTGCGGAATTAGATCTAAGTATTTAACATATTATTTACACGTCCAAAATAATTATTAGTAGAGAGCGCCAAATACTTTTAATTTTATTTTATACAGTATTTACTTAAATTAGATCGCGTCATTTTTTGTCAATTTAAAATTTATACTTAAACTAGGGGAATTCAACAAATTGTAGCCTTAAAACAAACATTTTACTCTATATTAAGAAATTTTGTTTAGACCAGTTTACGATCGAATTTCATTTTGTGAGACGCGACTCCATTTAATTTATAGTAACTGATTCATGAAAAATAAATTCAGTACCAGTCATTAGAAATGATTCTCGGCAGTCCTTTTCATTAATCGGAAAATAAAATGTGATAAGATTTAGAGTGAATAGTGATGTTAAACATAAAATATTAGTATTATTTTTAATTAAAATTTTATCATTTTTTGAAAAGTTTTAGTATATTTTTAAATGGAAAGTAAATCATATTAAGTGAGAAGTGATAATTTTCCAATTATATCGAACAAAGTTTAACAGTCATGATTTAAAAGATCGATGGTGCAATATCATTGATTCACCATACATCAGGGGCAATGTTAACGGCATGCTGAAAGAATTTTGAAAGAATTTTGTTTCATCTAAATTTAAAAAAAAGTTAAATTAATTTGTTTGTATAATTTCTCCTAACCGATGCTATCAATCCATATTCAAAATTGTATCAATCATCTCCGTGTCGAGAAATTGCAATGCAAGGATCATCTTCAAGATTGTATCAATGTCATTTGGATATGCTAATGGCATCCGTGAGATGATCTCACGTAATTTTTCTATCTCTATATACTCTTTTTTCATGAAAACTATGCTCACTTTTTTTATTCAACATTTAAGAAAATAGTAGATAAAATAGTTAAAGTAAGAATATTATACGATATTATGGGGTCAATTTATAAATAAAATAATTGTTTGTGATTAAGTTCAATGATAATTGAAATAATTACGTGATGGATGAAAGATAAAGATAAAGACAAAACCTTGTATAGACTTGGTTCATACCATGAACCCGGGTCAAACCTGATACATACACTACAAATGAATTAGATATAGACCATCTGAGCCATTTCAATCCATTTTTTTCTGCTAATTTCCCTTCTCCTCTTTCCACCCCACCGTGTGAAACTACTCTGATTCTTCACGGCGACGACAACTCCCGACGGCGAAGGCGATTCTGCGACGCGGCGGCGAATTGACCTCAAAACGAGACGCTCAAGGCTCGGTCAACCCTTTGGACTAGTCTATGGCTTTGTTTTGTCTGTGGAATTTGAAAATGTAGAAATAATGTAATCTTTTGCAATGAGACTTCTTGTGTTAATGACTGTTTCGAATTATTCCTCACCATCTTGGAATTGGATTATGATTAGAGGGAAGATGCCCGCTCGTTAAACCCTTAAAGAGTTTGAATTATTCCTCAATAAATTGTTATTTAAAAAATTATCACTGTTGCTCAGAAAAACTATCACTATTACTCAGAAAAACTATCACTGTCACTATATGCTATATTAAGTATCACTGTTACACACATAAACTATCACTGCTATATATAAAAACTATCACTGTTACTCAGAATAATTATCACTGTCACTATATGCTTATTAAGTTTCACTGTTACACATATAAACTATCACTATTATGAAGTAAAAGTATTACTGTTACGCAAAAAAACTCTCATTGTCACCTTCATCTTCATTGCTCTTCATTTTGTGGACCGGTGAGCGCGCGACGGCGTCAACGCGGGGGAGATGACTGAGCGCGCGATGGTGCAACGCGAGAGATAATTGAGCGCGCGATGACAACGTGTGATAGTGGAAATGACCGAGCGCGTGGAATGCAATTGAGGGCGAAAATTTGGGTCAACCCATCCCTTAAAATGAATCATATTAAATTAGAGTTCATAGTGTGAATTTGATTCACATGAGTGTTACTTAAAAATAAAATTTATATTTTCATAAAATGTATGAGAATAAATTTGGTGACCAGACAAAATAAGGAAAGTGAGAAAATATTTGGGGTATATGGGGAATGTATAGGCTATGCACTACAATATCTTGGGTAAATGCTTGCCATACGTTTGATATGCATCATATGCATCAAGGAAAGCATGACCAATTTCATTTTATATCCACAATTGTTAAATTCATTTATTGGACCTTCCCTAAAAAATAAATTAATTATTTTATTAAACAAACAATAACATAAGTCTATAACAAATGTGTGAATTTATTGGGTTAGATTACCCAATTAGATGGCCCATCACATTTCCATAAATTAAAATTTTGGGCTCCAACCAAATAATGGAGAGTCTTGAGAAAGGGGAAATGGTTATACTGAGGGTGGTCAACATTAAATGAAAATCGACAATCATAAATTTTGTAGATGTATCTTTTAAATTTGAATAAAATGTAGATTCGACCTCAATTATGACTTTAAGAAAATTGGGAAAAAACATTAAATGAAAATGGTGGGAAAAATGCTCTAGGCCTCTTTATTAGGAGAAGAAAGACTTCAGTAGCAGGGCCTATTCTTTTGACATTAAAATAATCTGAATTCCTCTTTTTCGCGTGAATTTTTTGCATTATATAATAATTTATTTAATTAGATTAATATATTACTTAGCATAATACCATAAAATTTTAGTTTTGAAAATTTCGTTAAAGTCTCTTAATTGCAACCATATGTGGTTTGAAAAAATGAAATTTTATACTATTTGAAATTAAGGTCCCGGACTTTTTAAATTTAATTGTCCCTATATTTTGAGTTGATGATAGAAATTGTAATTAGGCAAAATACTTATCTTTGTCTCATCTATCGTATCAACTTAAATACTAGAATCATCTTTTATTTAATATCGAGTGTTAACAACTTTATATAATAATGATCTTATCGTGAAAAAAAAATAATTAAAGATCGAGTCTTTTATATCTAAGTGCACCGCGTAATTTAAAAATAAAAAATAATTATGTTCAGCTAAAATAATTAATATTATTTAAAAATATATTTAAATTGCATAATATACTTGTGCATACAAAATTTTAGCATATTAGTATAATATTTTGTTCATAGTAGAAATTTATATCATTACAATTATCAATTGATATTATTACACTTATAAATTAAAATCATAGTATATTAAATACTATATGTTATAGTTTATAAAAATAGTGATATCACTTTATAAGTAAAATGATATAAATTTCATATTATGACAAGTTTCATAAGATAGTTTGTGTATCCACCATGTTAGACGAGATAAAATATACCACAATTCACATCTTCTCCTCTCAAAGTATTAAAGCACTAATACTCAACTTATATACCGTCTCACCAACCGTCTCACCGTGAAACGGTCTCATGCAAGTATGTCTCTTTTAATTTTTATACACAAAGTGAGTAGTAGAAACATAACATCACATGTTATACAAAACTTCACCATAGTACAATAATTTTATATAAGTAATATAGAAATATAACATCACATGTTAAATTACACATACATTCCTTTTGTTCCAAAAAGAAAATCTAGCAATTTTTTTCCTACTTTCCGAAAGTCATTAAAATTTGTACCACCAAAAAGTGGTTTGTGCTCATAATCAAATACTCCTACTAAAGAAAGAAGAATGCAACAACACCAGTCAAAATTGAAAATTTCTCAAATTAATTCTACTAATGAAAAAACACATGACTAATACAATCATTGTTAGTCATTACTACATCAGCATGAGCCAAGAATCCTAACAAATTAACCATTAGCGAAATAAACCTAAATTTCTCCAGTACTAACATTACAAATTTGGTTAGAAATTTTCCCCTCAATTTTTAAAATCCTAATTCACGGTACAACCGCATCAGCACTAAGTACTACTCGACTAAGCGTAAACAGATCCACAGGAAAGCGCCATCAACAGCACCGCCGCTTGTTCCTCCTCTCTCAACTTGCTCATCAGTTTTCCCGATCTCTGCAAAACGACGTCGCTTCCAACGCTCATAAATCGCATTTTCAAGATCTCTCTAAGCTCGCTACTCCGATGCACGCTTGTTCGTTTCTTCTTCTTGTTTGGCTTACCCGAATCCAATCCCAGAAGCTGCCGCTTCTTCTTGTTGTATTTTATCCCACACGCGTTGCACAATGACTGCAAACCAAACACGCCGTTAACAAAATCAAATCAGAAATCAGAAATCAGAAAATGAAATACATTTCGCATTTTACCTTTGGTCCAGATGGACCGCCTCGCCAGAGAGGAGTCCTCGAAGTGTGACAGTGACTGCACACTTTCAATGAAGGACTGCTGCTATTTTTCTCCTCAGAAACTGCTTTCTGTAACACAAAAAATTAATCAAAAGTGAGTTCTGGCGATTTGATCTTCAATAAAAAGCAAATGATGGCGCAATCGGTTGATTTCTCACCTTATCTACTTTCGGATCCATATCATGAGAGTACTACTTGTCGAGAAATCGGAAGAAATAGAGAGGAAAAACGAACGGCGATGGAGATTTTATTCAGAAAATGACATGATCATCACATGAAGAAAACATAAATTAAGAAAATCGAAAAGGAAATTGAAAAGGAGGGATGATGAGTGAGTGTGTGTAGTGAGTGCGTGTTTTGTGGTGTGATCTAATCATTTTATATCTCCGTAACAAAAAATGAGGGAAGGCCAACGATACACGAAACCCTAGCTGACTCTAGATTTTTGTCCATTGACTAAAATACCCTCGAAGATTTCAAATTTTGAATTTCGGTAGAGTAATCTCAGCGCTACATTTTCTCCTGATAACCCTGACTCCATTTTGGGAGAAAATCAATGAACTGGCACTATGAATTCTTATTATTATTGATTTAAATTACGAAAAAATATGGAGTACTTTTTTTCTATAACTTTGCAACTTTTTTTCGTTTTACTCCTATTGATTTTTATATTTTGACTTTTGTAATGTATTTTACATATTTTTAAATTTTTATCATTTTGACTATTAATTTTAAAAAATATTTTTTTTTCCTATAACTTTACAATTTTTTTTTTTTTGGTCCTATTAATTTTTACATTTTTAATTTACGTCATCTATTTTAAATATTTTTAAATTTTTGGTCATTTTGACTTTTCAATTTTATTTTTCGTCTTGTAGCTTACATACTTTTACCATTTTTTTATTTTAATTCATGTAAATTATCATGACGAAATTAAAATTCAAAAGTCAACAAGATCAAAGCAAAAGGTGGCAAAATTATAGAACAAAAAAATAATTATTTTCCCTTTAAATTATGTACAAAATAATTTATTTATTTTGGGTAAAGAAGCAAAATTATTGTAGGGTGTTTGCAAATAGGGGTGGGGGAAAAAAATGAGGCTATCCAATAAATACTCACAGAGACCCCTACTAAAGCTCAATTTTATTTTATTTTTTAATAAAAATTGGTGTTAGGCTTTTTTAAAAGTTTATTTATTTATATAAATTAGACTTAGACATTCATAGAAGCATAAATCTTGAACATTCATAATAGCATCAAGCTTAATAGGTCTATTCGATTAAGGGTGTGTTTTGAAACACTTAAAATTCTTCCAGAAACACTTATTTTCAAAAGCTGTGAAGGGAAGCTCTGAAAATAAGTGTTTCTGGAAGTTGTTTTAAAGGGGTGTTTGCAACCTCTATTGAGGGCGTGTTTTGAAACAACTTAAAAGCGAACTAGAAGACTTATTTTCAAAGATCCTCTCACAAACTTTTGAAAATAAGTCTTCTAAAAATTTTTTTAAGTGTTTCAAAAACATTTCTGCTGAGTTCCGAAGCATTTTTTTTTAAAGTTGCCCCCTCATTGCTTATGACTTCCAAAAGTGTTTTTTCCTATTGAACAGTAGTTGCAAACATCCCCTAAGTGTTTCAAAACATACCCTAAGTGTGAGTATTCCTTAAAAAAAGTAAGTGTGTATTATATATAATAATATACCATATTATTCAATATAAATATTATTTATTCATTTATTTTTTTATATTAATAAAAATTATATTATTCATAAAATAAAATGAGTATATATAAAGAACTATTTAATTAAATAAATTTAATTATTAATAATTTTTAAATCTTATTTAAAATAAAAGTATAAAACCTAAAAAAATCCTAAAATCTCAATATTCATATAACTATTTATAAATTTGATATTTAAGTTCAAATGACTTTATAACGATATATACAAATTTTCAGGCCTGACTCACTAAAAAACATATCACAAGTAATAAATTAGGCTTGAATCGAATAACTATACACCAGGTCCTGATTTTTCCACAGGAAACTTGGCTCAACGCATTCTCATATCCCTATTTGCAAACAAATAGAAAGAGAGTGAGATTTTTTTATTTTTTTTCAAAAAGTAGATTTTTTTTTATTTTTCACAATTTTTAAAGTTTGTATTCCCTCTTATTCAAAATAAGTGATATTTTAGCTAATACTTATTTTAGATAATTTCCAAAAATTTTCCACTTTCCCCCTATCTCAATGTAAAAAAAAAAATATATCATAAAAAGAAAAAAAAGAAATTATTTTGAGAGATTACAGGCTTGTGTTGTGTTATACTCCTCCTTTGTATAAGTTTAATGTTTTTTTTTTTGTTTTGTTTTAAAAATAATAATAAAATAATAAAAATGAAGGGTAGTTTTTTGTTTTTTTGAAAAGAAGGGTAGTTTTTGGTATCGAGAGAAAGGAAAAAGGTATATGAAGTAATGAGTTAAATAGTGAGTGACATTTTTTGTAATGTTGTGTGAAAAGTGATGATAAAATTTATGGATAGTGGAGTTAATGGAGTTACTTTTTTCATTTATAGAAATAAAAAATTTATTGTGGAATTGATGAAAAAAAAAATGGAAAAAACTTATAGCGAGGATGGAGCGAGTATTTTTATTTTGTTTTCTACGTGATATTGATAAAATAAAATGAAATGAAATATAGGATCTATATATAGACTGAGTTGATTTGTCATAGAAGTGTATAAAGTTGGAACGGAATTGAGTTGACTATATTATCAAATGTTAAAAGATACTGCTCTGAGTACTTTATCCATTAAAATTATAAAAGAAGAAGAAGAGAGTTTTATTATTTTATGTACTTATGTTTTCGCTTAATCACAAATTGCATGAGGGCCACATAAGAATCTGCTGCAATATTACTTGTATTGTACTTTTTAATAGAATGTTTAGTTGTAATTTTATTAGTTATGGCAAATTCCTCTAGTCGCCAATTGCACCATCATGCCACCATTGTTTTTTAAACCGTGTTAATTATTTTAATGAACAATATTAATTGTGTTAGTGAATAATAGTGTTTATTCTTTGAGACTGTCTAACAATGAGACGAGACATAATTTAAGCATTACCGTTTTAACACTTTAAAAGAAGTGTATATTATTTGTGCTAGGTTGTACTTCCTCTTATGTATGTGTTTTTAAAAAATATATATATAAATCAAAGACTATTATAACTAAAGAATAAGGATGGTATAAAATAGTAGAGGTTTAGTTTTGAAAATGATAAAATATAAGGAGGAGAGAAATGTGGGGTAAGATTATTGGGCTTTGGTACTAAGGAGATGACAGCACCACCTCAGTTCCTTCTTTCTTTCTTTGGAGCCAAATTGTTGTCAATTCTTAATGGGATGCAGCTTTCTAAACCCCACATGTTTCCACCCTTTTCATAATAAATAAATAAAAATGAAGATTAATTGCCAAATTATAATGGAATTTTTTTTAGAGTTGTATGCTGTGAAACTTGTTCACCGTGAAATTGGTTTTTTTTTACAGACATACACTTTAGTAATATAAGTCACACACTTCAGTTATCACTTCTGACACTTCTTTCTTTATAATATAAATCACACCCTTTTTTATAGATAGAATACTTTTCTGATAAAAAAAATCACACACTTTCTGATAAAAAAATCACACTTTAGTAATATAAATCACACTCATAAACAGGTTTACCGTAAAAACATTATTCACACTATCTTTCTTTTTTTTTTAAGTGTTCTCGGAGGATGAATTTTTAACACATCATACAAAAAAATGTTCGCGTAAGTTGACGTAAACTCCATTTTTTCTTTAATATATATTAATATTTTTTACATATAATATTATGTTTAAGAACTAGACTATATTTAATTTTTAAATCACTAAACAATAATACTTCATAAACTAAAAATTAATATAGAGTTTATTATAAAATTTCATGAACCAAGTTCACATAAACACTTGTGTAAAACGATTCGTCATGTATAATTTTAAATAGTTTTTCCTTTTTGGTTAAGTCAATCAAAATTTTAGAATTGCTGCAGGACATTTTTTTCTCATGAGGTATTAGCTATTACACATGGGCCAGCAATATGTATTTCGCACAAAAGTAACAAATATGAAATATCCCACGGAAACAGCAGGCTGTTAAACATGAACGGAATTGGTGAAAGTGAAACTGCGCTTAAATAGTTTTCATACAGGAAAATTAATACGAAAATTTTGGAAAAAGGAGAACACATATTTTAATAATAATAAACTTAAAAAATCAAGAAAAAAATATACAAGAATTTGAGGAATGATATCACCGCAGTGGGTTTGGGTTTAGCTGCGTGTACTGGTTTAATTAATTTGATTTTAAATTTTCTTTTTTTTGTTACCTGCGATACAAAAACTAAAACTCCCATTGCTACAAATAATGGTTTTGGGCCTATCATTTGTAAAATTATTAGTTGGGTCTAGGTACAGTATTGCTCCATCATGCCAGGGCTCACCTCAATGTAATTTTAAAATGAATATAAACTAATCTACCAATCTGATTTAATAAAAAAATCATATTATATAAGTGTCACAATCTAAAAAAACTGTCAATATAAAACTTACTATCGCAGTCGAACACCCCTCGAATAATCAAATTTTAGAAATGAATCTCTTTTAAAGGAAAACTTGACTGTTTGTTGAAGGAATGATTATATTGCCTATGTCATATTTATTCCACAAAATCATGAGATACATATTTTAAATATGATAAGATACAGATTGAAACGTCTTTATTAGCAACATAACATTTAAATGTAAAGGTAAATAAATGCAAAGGCTTGATATTTATGAATAGAAATATGCAACTTTCTTTTAATCAGAACACAGATATCAAATGATCAAGTTAAACAACTGATGCGATTTAATTTCTGGTTAGGGTTTCGGCTCTAATGTACAAGTAATCATTTTCCAAAATAGAAGAGTTCTTTTTAATAATAAAATGACCATCCGCAAGTTAAACAGAGTTCTTTTTAATAATAATATGAAAAAGCTTGATATATTTGTAATACAAAAAATTAAATGACCATCCGCAAGTTAAACCGAGTATGTTTTCACTTCTCAAACATGACTTTCCGTCGAAAAGAAAAAAAGATCGAAAATTCTCCATAACTTCAATGTATACGTTTGACCAAAAAAGCAAAATCAACTAATGTAGTTCATTCACAAACCTTACATATAAAGACTCTGATTTCTCCTTATTTACTCCGAAACTAATGGAAAACAGTTTCCATATCGTAATAGTACATAGGATTTAAGGTTATTTCTCCATTAAATATGAAAAAATAACCAACACTACGACCCCAAAATAGACAAAAAGACGACTCTAGTTCTTGAGCGGTTTCATTTGATAAAACAAGTATAGCAAACTGTGATTTTACCCCCAACATGACCCCTTTCATTACTTCGCCACCTCAAACAATGACACAGCACGCGACAGATGTCATCTCTTACATGAACAACTTAGACCGACGCCGCCCACCTGACTCCAGACACATCGTTTCAACGACCCTGACCTGACCTATACGACATTCTTTCCAACCAGACAAAACTTCCTGTAAATTTCAAATATATTCATTATAATATATGGATGAGGTACCCTTCCTAGAGATGGCTAACCAAAAATAAATTTGATTTCATCATGGTGGACACATAAATAATAATATTCAAATTAAATAAACATCATTTTATTTACCTTCAACCGAATTTGAAGCCCCCAGATGGAACGGGAAGGTCACCACCTCCAAAGTTAAAGCCAGATTGTGGAGCACCATCAGTGGCCAGCTGCTCGTCTTCCTCTTCCAACCAATATGATTCTAGAATCTTCACAGCCTTCTCATAGATCTCATTGTTGTCGTGGCTCTGAAGGTTTTCGATCTTCTCTAGACCTTCTGCCTCATCAATCATCTGGGCAAACACATTCACATCTCCAGAGATGCCTTGGTTCTTCTCAGCTTCTCCAACCTTCAAAATGTTCTCCAGACCTTCCAAGCAGACAGTCACAATTCTTGGGTCGGGACAAATTAAGAGATCACACAGTGGCTTTATACACCCTTCACGAACCAAAAACCTGTGAAACAGTTTGATAAATTTTCAAGTCATGTGTTGTACAATACAGATTGATTAGGAAAATGGTGCGAAGTTATTATACTTGATCTGGTCATTAGTTCCACCAGAAGTCGCATTTGAAATAGCCCATGCAGCTTCTTTTTTAATCTCAAATTCAGCGCTTTGAAGCAGAGCGACGAGAGGTGAAATGATACCAGCCTGAATCACAGCCTGCAACATGAAAACACTCGCAAACTTGAGCACAATATAAAACTTAGAAAGGTGAAAAGCATGATTCATCAAAAAGAAGAAAATAGCAGACCGCCCAGAAAAGCAGCTACCCCTTTTTAAGTATTTAACATCTTAAAATATGGAAATTGAATAAAACAGCTTCATCCAAGCCTGTATACCTGGATCTGATCCCTATTTCCCGCAGTGATGTTTGAGATCGTCCAACAAGCTTCCTTCTTAATACTTTTCTTATAATTTTTTGTCAATAAATTATGCAGGCAAGGAAGAGCCTTGTTATCAATAATGACCTAAAATGAATGAAAGGACCTGAATTAGCTTTAGATACCTGAATTAGCTTTAGATACTAAAACAAAAAAGAAAATTATAAAGAAAATAAATGCTTATTAAGGGGATTAAGTTTCTTGAAGATCCTTGAACCAAAAAAAAATAATAAAGGAAAAAAAAATATTTATTTGATAAGAAATAAAAAGGGTCATGAAAGTAAAATATTTCATTTAAATCAATACTCAAAATCAGTAAAAAGTTCTAATGTCAACACAAAACTTCCACTATTCAGTATTCATACAAGAAGCATACAAATTTTGATTCCATTAAACAATAAACAGTGCCAGAAGTTTGAAGCTCTAGAGATCAACAAAAACGAGGTTTAAAACAACATATTTATGAAATGCAGTGCACTGCAAACAAGGCATAAGTAAAATACCTGTTAATGTGACTTAAAGATCACTTTATGTAACATATACTGTAATTCTACTTGAACTTCATGCGGGAAATAAACAGTTGTTAACATATAGGATAGAAGTAAGAGGGATCCAACCACCTACCTGGGTTTGCATATCATCACCAGTCACAATATTACCAACAGTGCGCAGGGCAGGAATCAAAACTGATGGTGAAGGATGTCTACAGAACCCAAAGTTTAACATCAATACGTAAACAGGCCGAGAGTTTTAAATGATGCGATAAATCAAAAACATAAATACTTGTCATATATGCTGCCACTTACAGCAAAAGCTCAACAAGACGAGGGCACACACCAGCCTCAATCACAGCGTGGATTTTGTCATTAATACCATCAGAGAGATATGAAAGTGCCCAGCATGCATCTGTAAGTACTTCTTCATCAGTTGTGTGTATAAGTTGAGCAAGAGCAGGGAGGGCTGGCTTCACCTGCCCAAGGGTTATAACATGACAAGTTCTGGTTATTTAATGGGATTGTCGGCAAATAGGTATTAAAACAAACTGAAGCGTTACTGAAGGTCAAACCTGGTCAAAATGAGGTTGTGGTTTTCCCCTACAGAAGTTTGATAGGGTCCACGTTGCATTTCGCAACATGGATAGCTTTGCTTGATCATTAAATTGAGCTAGCAATGGAATTAAAGCTCCGCTAGCAAGGACAAGATCGCGACAATTTGGTGAGTCACCAGCCACGTTTCCCAATGCCCAAACGGCCTGCAAAACGTAGTAAAATCCAAATAACCAATCAAAAAACAGTATTTGTCGGTATCACTTTATTCGAAGCTGAGAAGATATTATAATCATATGCTGCCCGGTGTAGTTACATATTTCATGATACCTGTTCACGAACATCATCACTTGGAGAACTAAGAAGTCTCACGAATATTGGAACAGCACCATGATCAATCACAACCTTGGTATTGTCGGATGTTCCAGAAGCAATGTTTGTGAGTGCCCACGCTGCCTCAAACTATAATAGAAAAAAGTCATTAACACAACTAAAGATTTATAACAAATATAAAGATTCCATCAAAACCAAAGAAACAAGCAGCCATAAATTCTTGCCTGAAGTTGTGGGTAATCATCTCTTGCAAGAAACTCGACAAAACAAGGAACAACTCCAGACTGTATCACTTCCTCAATAGGTGGATTTCGCTCTGTTGAATATTATAATCATAAAAAGAATCAAATCAACTCAAGGAAGAAAACAATTTCTTGAGAAAAAGATTAAAACAGCCCCAATTGAGGCTTCACCAAATATAAGTATTAACTATTTTACCTATTGAAAGAAGTTTACGAAACTGAGTTGTTGAATCAAGTTGCAGGGCACCATCATTTGACCAAACACCAGCCACCATCGTTGGAAGAGTTTCTAACTGAAAAAGGCACCGCATGCAATATGAAATTAGAAGCTAAAAAGAGGGGAAATCTCCATACATCTATATGAAAAGGATACCATCCCTTATTTTTATGCACCTAAAACTCTGGAAGATAAATGAACTGCGAGCTAGGAAGAAAAACTAGGGACTTTAAATTTAAGCTTGAATCTGACTTAATTAAATCACCATTCAGAAATATGTGAAATGTCAAAACACACAGGTCCAAGTACTAAACTGATAACATTGGGGAACTAATCACATCAGATTCAGCAATCAAACAATCAATTCAGTATGATCAGATCCAAACCCTAACGATTCAATTACACTAAAAGACAGACAAAAACCGTTCAGTAGCTACTACCTTCTTATCGAACTGCGGGGCGGTAACTGTTGGCTGAAATTGCTGAGCTTGAAGCCCCTCCCGACGCTTCTTCAGTAAATTCTCCTCTCTTTTATTCTTCCGGATCTCCACCATGTTATCCTCCCGGCGGCGGCGGCCCTCCTCCGCGTCCACCGCCACCTTATACCGACTACGGCGAACCTCCGTCCTCGCGTTCGGCCTCAACGACATCGTTGCGTCGATCGAACACAACAAAGAACAACAGCTGAAATCCTAGAAAAGAATAATACAACACCGATATTGCGCAATAATTGCGCCTTTCTTTTGTGTCAGAGTATGGAAGAATATTTCGGATACGGACGAAACCTTGAGTATATGGAGGATTTTTCTTTTACGCTAGAGAGAGAAAACTTCCTTTCTTTTCCATTTAGTGAGAGAAAAGGAGAGGTTTTTTCATGTGAAGCGAGAATGAGACTATGATCATTATAGCGCTTTCAACTACCGCTTTGATACCTAATTAGCCTCGATTGTCCTGGTATTAACGATACTGCCACTGGTTTTGAATTTCGAAATGAAAATTAAAATAAATATTGACGGCTGCGATCGCCTGCTCCTCGCGATTAGGGGTTAGCATGAGCTGTTGGCCGTTGGAGTTGGAGAATAATTGGATTCCAAGTAATTTATTTACGGCTAGAGATCATTTGTGAATTGTTATATGGGCCAATTTATTTTCTAATCTTGTGGGCCAAGATTTTATGGCCTTATGGCCCATGTAATATTTGATGTGCAGCACATCAATGGATGGAATTCGGAAGTAGGGGGGGTGTGTTTAGTATGTGACATCCCAAATTTTGATTTCAAGTTCAAATCTTTGTTTGTTAAACTCGGTTTTGATATAATATTTTTAATTCTATAAAATTTTACTTGATAATATATATTGTACTTTTACTTTTTCAATACACTGTTAATTCATATATATATAATGTATTTAAATTGAAAAATTATATTGAGAAAATCATATATGTATATTAAATTTTGATGGAAATATTGTACCTTTGTGTGAAGTAATAAGACACTCACAAACTCTTAGAATGAGAGTAATTCAGTTATGAGTTCCATATAAGGCACCCTTGCCCTCCTTTTAGTTCTAGGTCCCCTCTCTTGGATCAATGTGATTGATTCCAAGTAACTATTACGTTCATCGATGGTGTTGA
Source organism: Stenogyne calaminthoides (assembly GCA_037126765.1). Classification (NCBI taxonomy): domain Eukaryota; kingdom Viridiplantae; phylum Streptophyta; class Magnoliopsida; order Lamiales; family Lamiaceae; genus Stenogyne; species Stenogyne calaminthoides. The sequence goes on along the minus strand of JBBCBC010000021.1, from coordinate 12,488,521 downwards.
TTGGTTTGTCAGGTCAACTGCAAATTGTAGATGGTCTTAGTTATTCACATGATATACTATGAACTATTCAAAATAAATGGTGAATCCTTGTATGATCTGAATTGGAGCAAACTAGGCCATGTTCTCATCGAGAGTTGGGGTTGGTCGTGTTTTGCTTGGAACTGGGCTTGGTTTGATCAGTTGTGCCCTAGTATGGGCTAGGTCGGACCTGACATGCCCTAATTAGGTCTTTTCTAACCTTATTTATTAATCTCACTTTATTAATATCAATGCAAAGTTACACATTTCCTACTAGGATAAATATTTATTGTGATCTATATGAATAAACAAGGGTATAAGAGTCGTTTAATACTCTAATTATGAGAAAGTTGGTCTATGTTAATGGATAAATGAGACAGATAGTAAAAAAATGAATGAAGTGTTTTTCTAAAATATATGGGCTCGACCCAATTTCGTTAAGCCCGCAGATAATAGCCACTGAACTAACCAGTTCAACATCGGGCTTGGTGATGTAACATCTAAACCGTTCTGGTTAGGGGTGTTCCGCTACGGTATTCCGAAAACACTTTTTCACATCGTACTTATTTTTTAAATCTATACTGATACCATATTGAATTTTAGCAAATGAGAAATATTTATCTTTAACATACGAAAATAAACGCTCCACCGTCAAAGGGTAACAATATATATAGTTCTATACCAAAAATTTTGACAAATGAAAAATACTTATCGTTATCGTACCGAAATTTAGGTATAACGATTTTTTTATGAAATACCAAAATTTTACATGGATACCATACAAAAACTTAAGCATTTTCTAATATTTTTCTCTTTGATAAATTCAGTGTACCAAAATTTGAACAAAAATTTGCGTGAATTCGAGTTCACGGTAAAATATTTTTCTTTAATATCACTGCTATATAAAAAGAATTATCACTGTTATGTATAAAAATTATCATTGTTTGAAATAAAGTATTTTTTAAATAATGATAATTTTATACACAATAATATTAAATTTTATATAATACTACTTCCTCCGTCCCCCAAAAGTATGCTCAGAGAGATGAAACAAGTTATACGCAAAGGTATATTAATTATTAAGTACGTCTATGAACACAATTTTTTTATTTGCATCGCCCAATAATCACTTAATTACTCAAATTATCATTATACTTTACTTATAATCAATTATGTTATTCATAAATAAATTTAATATACATTTTCGTAAAATCTGTTTCAACTCTCTGAGCAGAATTTTTCGGGGCGGAGGCGGAGGGAGTATATAACAATAATACAGTTCATTTATATATTTGGTTCATATAAATTTAAAGATATTTTTTCTACCCATGTTTGTGGCTAGGGGTGGACGGTACGACATATCAAAAATTTTCTCGCCATACCGTTATCGTACCAAAATTTTCGATACCGAAAAATGTCATACCGTTGTCGTACCGAAAATTCAGTATACCAAAATTTCGGCATATACCGAAAATTTTGGTATGTCAATATTACATATTGATACTGTACCGATATTTCGGCATATACCAAAATATTTTCAGTATACCGGAATTTATTTTTCGGTATATCGAAATATTTTCTGTATACAAAAATTTTCTATATTTTTATACCGTTATCATACCGAAATTTTTAGCACCGAAAATTTCGATAAAATTGATATTTTTCAGTGGTAAATATGATATAATGATATTTTTTTCATCCCTAGTTGTGGCCGAAGAGGACTCATTTATATATTTGGTTGATATAAATTTAATATATTTTTTCCACCCATGGCTGTGGCCGAAGAGGACTCTTATACGAGTTTCATGAAGATAATATGCAACAGAAAATGGAAGAGAAGTTATCCAGTGTAGCCAAAACTCTTGCACCCTCTCCCATCCAACAGCTATCTTACCTTGCTCAAAGATGCAACGCCATCAACCTCGCCGAGGGCTTTCCCGATTTCCCTGCTCCTGCTCACATAAAAAACGCTGCCGTTTCCGCCATTAATTCGGACTTCAATCAGTACAGGTTATTCAAAATTAGAAATACTATTACTATCCCCATTCTCTTGCTCAATTTTTGGTATATAGGTAGTTTACTGATTGTGTTCATTAATCCATATAATAAAGGCATGTACAGGGGATTTGCGACTCCGTAGCTCTTAAGATGAAGGAAATGCATGAGATTAGCGTTGATCCGCTTACAGATATTGTCATATGTTGTGGCTAATCGGAGGCGTTTGCAGCAACAATGTTTGCAAGTATAGTTTCATATGTTAATTCTTCATAATTCTAGTTGTTCTAAATGGTGCAATTTTGTTCTAAGTGATTGCATTGTGTTTTTATGCTTGTTTGTTTTTCGGTTCAGTAATTGATCTAGGCGATGAGGTTGTTCTTTTCGATCCGTCGTACGAAACATATGATACTTGTATCAAACTTGCTGGAGGAGTTCCTGTAAGCTAATCTAATTGCTGCATCAATTGCTTTTTTTCTTGTTTATCCTCGAGAATGAATTGGTAATTCTAAAATGGCAGGTTTATGTTGGCCTTGATCCACCTTATTGGACATTGAATTCAGATAAACTGGAGAAGGCTTTTACTGATAAGACAAAAGCATTAGTGTTGAACAGGTATGCTTTTACATTATCAATTGAAGTATTTTGGGAGGAATATAGAGTAGTAAATTATATGCTTAACTTTTGTTGGTCCGTGCTAATCTTGAAGGCACGGACTTATTGAAATAAGTTGTATGTGAATTTGAATCAATGAATTGATTTTTTTATCGAGGAAAAAAACTGCTGTTGAAGTGCATAATCAAATTCAATTATATCATAAGAACAATAAATTTGGAACTCTACTCATTCAAATTGGCACAGTCCTCACAACCCTACTGGAAAAGTTTTCACCAAGGACGAGCTTCAGATTATTGCTGGAGTTTGTCGGAGAAGGGATATCCTTGCTGTAACCGATGAAGTATGATTAAGATTTTTGTGTATTTATAGCATAGAGCTAAAAACTAACACAGTTAACACGGGTTCGTTGTATTCAGATTTTATTGATCATTAGACTTAATTTACCTTGAGAAATTAATGGTTTTCTAGAAGACACTGAAACTTGCAATTTGTGTTGTTGATTCACTTGATAATGTGTTTAAGCTTGGTTGAAATTCGTGATTGAACGCATCTGAGCATTTTCTTTGGTTATCAGCTGATATTTTTTCAGATGAACCTTTAAGATAAGTTCTGATTAAGCATTCTTTAGAACTCGAACAGATAATCCTTTCACTTTTCATAAAAGCATAACTCATTTTATCTATTCAGTTAAAACCTGCTATTTGTAATTGAAACCTACTAGATGAATATTGACTTCCATAATAAAATTACAGCAGGTAAAAGAAGGTGTTACAAAGTTGATGGACTCCATACATTTGTTTTGAATTTCTAATTTCTGTATTATTTTAATTATTTCCTCATGTATACGAGCACATAACTTATGATAATGAAAGACACATGACACTTGGTTCTCTTCCTGAAATGCAATTGCGGACGATCATCTCATCATCCTTGTCAAAAACTTTTAGTGTAACTGGTAATATCCAACTCAATGTTTGCTTTGTTGTTCTCTTGTGTTTTTTGTGATTACATGAAGTCCTCATTTTTTCCGAAAAACTAGCTTATAATATACTTCTGTAGGATGGAGAGTTGGATGGGCAGTTGCTCCCACTTGCATTGCCTCTGCAATCAGAAACATTCATGTCAAAATGACGGATTCTGCACCCGCGCCCTTTCAGGAAGCCGCTTTGACTGCCTTAAGAAGCCCCCCTGCATACTTTGATTCGTTAAGAAGAGTAAGATTTTCAGATTCAAAAGTTTTAATTATGTGATAAACAAAACTCATTTGCATGAATCTTGTAATGTCAGATCATATCCCACTTTTCAAGTGTTTTATCCAATATTTACAATGTGATAAAACTCAATTGGATTGATAGGAAATTCTCTCTTTTGCAGGATTATGAATCGAAGAGAGATTGCATTTTCAACTTGCTTGCTAAGGTTGGGTTCAAGATGCTATTCAAACCTCGGGGTTCCTTTTTTGTGTTTGCTGAGCTTCCCGATAGCTGCACTCTTTCTGATGTGAGTTGTTATATTGCTTCACCCTTCACACTCAATATAGAACAAACATATGCAGCAGCTTTCATACACTCTCTTGTTGGGTTATGGAGCCTGATCGACTGCTTCACGTCCCAACTTCTTGGTGATGTTTTTTTTGGCAAATTCGACCAGAATGAGCCTTTAGGGATTTGATCCAGTTTCACTTATAAATATCCATCTGATTCATTGTATTTGTGATCACCGAAAATATTGGTAAATCTCCTGGCTTGGTAGTGCCCCCAGACGTAGTCATTCCCGACGAACTGGGTCTCACACCAGATTTGTGTTATTTTAATTTCGTTTCTTTCAATTTCAATGTAATTGCAGTTAAAATCCTAACATCTCTCCGATAACACAAAATCAGGTTGAATTTGTTGAGGAATTAATCAAGCAAGCAGGGGTAGTAGCAGTTCCAGGTTCAGGATATTTCCATTCAACTTCATCTGCAGATTATGCGTCTAGTAGATATATCAGATTTGCATTCTGCAAAAGCAACGAAACACTATCTGCTGCTTCAGCAATGATCACCAAGCTAGTTGATGATAGAGGCCGTCTCAAGATATTCTAAGTCATTCATGACATAGGTGATCAACAAATTATTCTCTGATCTGATGATTTTGAGATGTGTCTTTTGTGGTCTTTCCAGGAGAAGCAAGTTTTACTCTATTGAAACTCAGTCGTAAAAGTTTGTTTGTAATTTAGGGTAGTTATGTTTGTTAGTTTAATCAAGTTTATGAATTAATAAGACATGAATATAGACGAATTGGAATAACTCAAGTGGTTAGAGCACCACTACTTATACTTATGTCATCACCACTACTTATACTTATGTCATGAGTTCGAGTCACTATTTGCCAAATAAAAAAGAAATGTTCAAATTGATCCCTAATCTTGTTTCGAGAGATAAACTATACTTTCTTTTTAGTTCTTTCCCATTTTTACGTGACTATTTGAGAGATGCATAATTATTTTATTTATTTATTTAATTCCCTAACATTCTTTATGATAAAATATTTAAAACTATTTAGAAAAAGATGACAAAAAATCATATGAGACCGTCGCATGCATGAGGCTGAGTTCAACCAAGCACAAAAGTGTTAAAACGTCAATGCCCAACTTATACCCCGTTTCACCGTGAGACGGTCTCATGCGAGTGTGCCTCTCCGAAGATAAAGAGTTTATTTGATTTATTATTAAAAAGAAACAGGATTTTAATTAATGGAACAATGGTTTGAGGGCTTATTTGCCCTACGGCGCGAAATTAGATAACAACCAAATTTCACCATTTTCATTTTAACAACCAAATTTCACCATTTTCATTTTGAAAAATTTAAAGCACGTTGTAAATTTGTTTTCCAAAACTGATTTTAATTTCTAAATGTGGCACGGGGCATAATTTAAAACTTTTTTTTAGGTTTTATCGAAGTTTATTTGGTCAAATTCTACCGTTCAGCGGTGAAGGTTTTGTCAAAGTTTATTTGCTCAAATTCTACATTTCAGCGGTGAGATGGGGGCATAATTTAGAAAAAAATTTAGGTTTTGACAAAGTTTATTTGCTCAAATTCTACCTTTCAGCGATCAGCTCGGTCAACTTGGTTATTTACCTATGTCTTTGGAACAAACTCGCGCGAACAATTTATTTTGATGTAAAAATGGCTTCAATTATGGTGGTACGCGACACCGACGGCGACCGCACGCCACTTCTTCACAACTCTGACGCCGAAAATTCCGGCGGTGAGACGGAGTATTCTAAATCGCAGTCGGTGGAGCCGCCGCCGCCTGAGAATTCGAAAGATCCTAAACAACGTCTTGTATCGCTCGACGTTTTCCGAGGCCTAACTGTTGATGTAAGTCTCTTATATGTGTTCTAAAGACTTTTAATCACTTGCTCTGAGCGTGTGTATGTGTTAGTGGAAGCTGTTACAATTATTAGGAGCTCGCTGTTGAGAATTGTTAAATACTTATACTATAATTTTGGTGAATTTTTTGATAGCTGATGATCTTAGTTGATGATGCTGGAAAAGCATTTCCGTCAATAAACCACGCGCCATGGTTCGGAGTGACTCTCGCAGACTTCGTTATGCCATTTTTCCTCTTTGGAGTGGGTGTTTCTATCAGTCTCGTGTTCAAGGTATTAACTATCAAGCAATAGTAAAAAAGAGTTGCGGATTTTCACTTGTGACTTTTGAGGCACATAGAATAAGGAAAATATGATTTTAAATTGAGATCTCAAAATTGATTTTTCTTGGTACTTTCAGTATATTTGCTATTGATGTATGTGTATTTAGTCTATTCGTATTCCATAAACTCAGTTTTGTCTAAGCAACCATTGAAGTTACTGACATGGCCAATGTATATTGCTTCTGTAAAGTTGTAGTGAAGAGAATTTTTTATCATTTGTGATGCAGAGAGTAACAAACAGATTAGCAGCCACTAAAAAAAGCAATATTAAGATCCATCAAGCTCTTTCTGTTGGGAGTGATCCTTCAAGGTAGTGCAGTTTCTAGTTGAAATAACAAAATTCCAGATGCTGAGGCGAAAAAAAATGAGTTTTGTTTGTCTCATCGTGGGAATGAATTTCTTAATATGTTGAAAGTGTTTACATGTTTGCTATCCTTGGTGCTTGAATTATGCAATGATAATTCAATGAACAACTAACAAACAAACCGAGCCTTTGATCCCAAATAATTGGGGTAGGCTACATGAACCAATAACAGAATCACGTCGGGTGGCGTGCACCAATTAATCTTCTCCACGCGCCTCTCTCTCTGAGTAATGAATTATGCAATGAATAGTTGTCCTTTTCTTCTTAGAACAAGTAACCTGCATTAAGTAACCCCTTAATTTTATTCCCTATTTAGACCCGCTGTGTTTAATAGTCACATATGTTTCTAGGTGGATATTTTCATGGACGTGGTGATCTAACATATGGCATTGATGTCGAGAAAATACGATTGATGGGTGTGCTACAGGTATTGTAAATTTCCTTAGGGGACTCAGGCTTCCGATATGTCTAAATATGCTACAGCTCTTTATTATCACACTTATATAATAGTTAAGTATGATTTTTCATGTCTGCTGATCGTATCATTCTTATTTGGTACATAAAAATACTACCGCTTTGAGGATCATCACCTTCTTTAATCTTTTTGGTGTTGTAGAGAATTGCAATTGGATATATGCTGGCGTCAGTTTTGGAGATATTGGCTTGTCAATAATACTGCTCTTAATTCAGCAACAGCATTCATGAAGAAATACTCCTTCCAGATGTGAGTAGCTAGACCCTTAGTTGCTGGAATATTGTTATTAAACTGAGAGTTACAAATTTAAATGATGCTCCTAGAAGATTTGGAGGACCATTGGGCTATATAGAAATATGAACTTTTATCATCAGAGTCTCTCATTCTCTCCACATAAAATATGCAAGACAGGGTCTAAACTTGTCATATTTTGGAAGAGTAAACTTTCTGTTGTTATATTTAGAGAAAAAATACTTTGGATTTTTCAATGTGATGTTTTGTTAAATTTATGAGATCGTAGATTTTCTTATTTGTTAATCTCTTGTATGCAGTGCAGCTGGGATCTTGGTAGGTTTATTATACATGGTTTTGCTGTATTGCCTGTATGTTCCAAACTGGGCCTTTGATGTATCAACTATCAGCTCGGCCTTGCAAAAATCAGTTGGAGCTAATTCTCAAACTGTGAGTCAAAGTGCAGATCCTTGTATAGCAATTCTTTGACAATGATTATCTGTGCCTCACACAATCTGGAAATTATGTCCTTAGAAATGTTCTGGAACTTATGCTTACTTGAAATCAAGAGACCGTTACTTGCCTATGTTTTCTAGATTATCTTCATATGTAATCACATCTATTCACAATTTTAGGTTCAATGTGGATTGAGGGGTAGTCTTGAACCTCCTTGCAATGCAGTTGGCTTAATTGATCGAATGATTCTCGGTGAAAAGCATCTTTATCAGCGTCCTGTATATAGAAGAACCAAGGTTGCTATTTTCATTTTTCTTCGCATTTGTCTTGCCTGTTTCACGCTCACACCTCCTTCGGTCCTTTATATATGTTTGTGTGCCCTGTTTTGATAGGAATGCAGTGTCAATTCTCCAGATTATGGCCCCCCACCACCAAACTCTCCCGCGTGGTGTCTGGCTCCATTTGATCCAGAAGGCAGTTTGAGGTTAGTTTTTATATCCTTTTGTTTTTCTATCCTCTTTAATGTAGTCATTTTAAATGAATTTTCTTATCCTTCAAGAATGATAAGTGGAGCTCCAAAATTTAAAATGAGGGGGTTGCTTTGGACAATAGGGGCTTCTGATTAGGTATAGTTGGTACTACTTATGTCCATCTGGACGCCTTTAAAATTAAGTCATTTGAAACATCTAATTCTTATTTCTTTTATGCAATTTCTGCATAAGTGATTCCTTCCTTTTCCGTGAGCACCACACACCAATTGCTTCCCATAATTTTTTTTTTAATTCCACTCCGTTTTCTTTTCGTAAATAAATATCATAATCTTCTCCACTGATATTTTCCTATTCTGCTACGTCAATTTGGAACTTAGGCTGCAAACAAGAAGAATATGTGTCTCTTCATATCAGTCATCTTTAATCATAAATTGTTTTCATCAATTATTTTTGTATGTTTTTGATAAATATTTATAATAGCATTGATTCTTTGGTCTGCAATATAATCCACTACTCTTACATGGCTATTGCAGTGGCAACCATTCATTGAAGTTTATATGAAAATAATCATTCTAGTTTTTCCTAATTCTTGTGTCATTTTTTAATATTTCATTTCATTGGTCTGAATCTTGAACCAAAGCTTCCCTATCTTCTTTGACATCCTTGCCTGGACCTGTGTAACAGTTACTGCAGCCTTTGTTATGCTCTCTTTCAAAAAATAATTGTTGTTCTTAAGTTGCTGCTTATCGATAATTACGAATTTGGATCCGTCAGATTACTCATTTTTCATTTTTACTGTATAAATTTATAGTTCTTTGATGGCTGCCATTACGTATTTCATCGGGTTGCATTATGGGCACATTCTCGTGCATTGTAAGGTAATATGCTTTTTTTCTTTCTTTCATGCAAACATGGATGCAGGCCTGTGAATTGCTTCCTCGTATGTTTGGATTGTTCATAATCGTACATATTCCAAATTTTCCTTTAGGACCAGATGCAGAGGGTAATTTTCTGGTTCATATCATCACTCCCTCTCCTGATCTTTGGCTATCTTCTAAATGTTCTAGGTATTTTTCATTTTCCCCAATATCTCCTTGCTTTTTATTTCCATCAGCGTGGATAATATTCCTCACAACTCCAAATGTGTACTCTTTGATTCTTCAGGCGTTCCTTATTCTAAACCACTGTATACTTTAAGTTACACGTTCATCACAGCTGGAGCATCTGGTGCCCTTCTGACCGCTATTTATTTTATTGTGAGTTTATGAAGTGAATATTTATTCATCAAATTATTATCTATGACTCCCTCTCACTCATTATTCACATTGAGTTAACTCTGGATTGCAGGTTGATGTAAAATGCATTAGAAAGCCAACTGTAATATTTCAGTGGATGGGAATGAATGCACTGATTGTGTATGCTCTAGCTGCTTGTGACATATTTCCAGCCGCAGTGCAAGGTTTTTACTGGCGTTCACCTGAAAACAATCTGGTGATTATCTTAAAATTTGCAATGCTTCTAATCTTAGGCCATATCTCGTGCAAAAAGAAAAAAAAAAAAAAAAAAAAAAGATCTCAACAGTTAATGTTATATGAGTAAGTCTCTTGTACACCAGTTGTACGATGCAACTGTACACAACCAATACTTTTCAGTGAAAACAACTAATATTATTAAGTGAAATGACTAATATCATTTAAAAATGCATTTGAGTTGCACGGTGCACCTGGTGCATATAAGACGTTGTCATGTTATATAATATAGCACGAGTCGTGCTATATTCTATATTATATAACATTAATTGTTGATCCTTTTTTGCATGTGGGTAAATTTCGTTAAGGAGCTAGAGGCGAACTATTTGGCATTTGGCACTAAAGATCAAATTGGAGTTTTTAATTTTTCCTTTAGTTAGGTTCTTATTCTTTCACTTACAAATGTTGGGTTCACGTACTTTTAAACTTGTTTGAATTGGTTCCTAAAAATTGATTCGTTGTATTTTCATTTGCATTAAAAGATGGTTTTGTGTTAGTCAATGAATCGTTTTTCTGGGATTCGGTTCAAACAAAATTGAAACTAGACTTACCTAATGCTTACGAATAAACATACAAGGACCCGATTACTATTATCGTTTTCCTTTTAAATTCTTGTTCGAGGCAATTTGTTGTCTCTCCTTTCGTTAAACACGCCTCATTTAATTGTTGACATTTTTTTTGTTCTGCTAATTGTTGAAATTCACATATTTGTAGGTCGACTTGTTCGAAAGGTTATTGCAAACGCTCTTCCATTCAGATAAATGGGGTATGTTGGCCTTCGTTTTGCTCGAGATCTTATTACGGGTGTCTTTGTTGCGGTTTATCCACAAAAACGCATATACATAAAATTGTAAGGTTGATTACTTGTGCATTATCAGTTGCTTATGTATAACCTCAAACTCCACCAATTTCCTCACCATTAGGTTCTCTTCGGTGTTGCATTTCGTATTGCACGATACTCACACCTTGTATATTTAAATTATGTTAATAGTCTTGTTAGAATAATAAGTATAGATGGGTCTTTAATGGGCCTTTATTAGAATAGTCTATTTGCTTGTATATATATATGTGTACTCTTGACCTAATTCAATACATAGAAAATTCTCTCACATTATGTCTTTTGATTATAGCATGACATGGTATCGAGCAAAGCCGGTTTTGATTTTGAAATTAGGGTTTGAAAAAACTAGGGTTTGGAGAAGGATTTGGGGATTCATATTTTCCCATGACCACCAACAACACCGCCCACCTAAGCGGAGTCCGCCGTCCCCCGGCGACCACCCGCCGAGATTGGCGCGTGCCACTCGACGCCACGGAGATCGTTTTTTTACCCGATTCGGAAAGGCGGCGCGTGGCGGCACGTTTCTGGCCGGAATTTACTCCGGCCACCTCCGTTGAGCTCGTCTCGTCGAGCTCGTTCTGTTGGTGTAGCTGTTTGAGTCAACATCCGAGTGGTGTGTGATTTTGTGTTTGGGTACAACTTTGGTGAAATTTTGAAATTGGAATTGATTTATTTCTGGCATTATTTGTTGTTTGATTTGTGGTTTTGAGGAGAAATGTCTTCTGTGGAGTGTCGTTATTGTCATGGGATTGGACATATCAAAGGAGATTGTCCAAAATTGCATGATAAATTTGACCACTTTAATGGTTACATCCTTATTTCTACTAGTGAGTATCTTGGTTCTTTGCAATTTGAAGTAATCAATCAAAAGCAAGTTCTTTTACCCTTTGTTCTTAGAGTCGGGTAATTCTAATGCATGTCTTGTTTCCTCATCATCCAAATGGGTCATTGATTACGTGCCACGCATCATATGACGGTAATCCAAACTTGTTCTCTACCTTTTACCCACATAAACCGCATTTCACATTACTTTAGCCGATGGTTCCGCGGTCTCGTGTTATTGGATCGAACCGTTAACCCGACATCATCCCTATCCTTGTCATATGTTCTTAGTCTCCTCGAACTCTCGTTTAATTTGGTTTACGTGAGTAAACTTGCTCGTAATCTTAATTGTTGTGTCTCATTCTATCCTCGATCATTGCTTGCTTGAGATCTTCTGACGAAGAAGATTATTGGTAAGGGACATGAATCTGGCGGCCTCTACATCCTTGAGACACATCGACTAATTCAAGAGTAGCATGTGCGAGAACCGCCGCACTCCCTCCCATGGATGCACATCGCTTGGGTTGGGTCATCCTTCTTTCCTTTGTTGAAGAAACCGTGGTCCGCAGTTTTTTTTTCAATCATCTCTAGATTGTGAATCTTGTCATTTTGCTAAGCATCATCGTATTAGTTTGAGTCCTCGAGTCCATAACCCAAAGCAAGTGCTCCTTTTGAGTTAGTCCATTCGATGTTTGGGGTCCATGTCCAGCTTCATCAAACTTGGATTCGTTATTTTGTCACCTTTGTTGATGATCATTCTCGTATGACATGGTTATATTTGATGAAAAAATCGTTCCGAAGTTATTTACTCATTTTTTTCGCGCCTTTTGTCTTTGAGATTAAGACTCAATTTGGTGTGTCCGTGAAAACTCTGCCGATGATAATGCTAAGGAGTATCTCTCTAAAACATTTCATTGTTATATCTTTGCGTAATGGCATTCTCCATCAAACATCGTGTGTTGATACACCGCCTCAAAATGGTGTGGTGAGAGAAAGAATAGACATCTTCTTGAAAAGCAATTTAGAGCCTTGTTATTTTCCATCAAGTACCTAAAACATTTTGAAGTGGGATCTTTGTTTCTCTTCTTGTTTTTTTCTTATAAATCGCATGCCTTCTACGATTCTTGGTGGTAAAACTCCTTTTCATGTTTCTATTTCCATCTAAGTCCTTGTTTCCTATTGAGCCTAGAATATTTGGTTGTACTTGTTTTGTTAGGGATGTTCGGCCTCAGTCACAAAATTAGATCAAAAATTTTTGAAGTGCATTTTCTTGGGTTATTCTAGGGTGCAAAAAAGGGTTATCGGTGTTTATCCTAGTCTCAACAAGTATCTTGTATCTGGCGATGTTGTCTTTTTCCGAGCATACACCATTCTCTCATTCCACTCCTCCTCCCAATCGGGGAGGATACATACTTTTTGATATATCTGATTCCTCTTCCGTGATACCTCCATTCGACTCCACTCGCCACCTATCATACAAACGTATTCTCGCCGTCCTCCACCTCCTATTCCTGCTACTGCTGATTTGGTTCCCGATATGCCAGTTTCATGTCCTGATGAGCCAATATCTTCGTCCAACAGATCCTCCTCCAAGTGATGATCTTCCCATTGCTCTTCGAAAAGGTAAACGTTCTCGCTTATCCCATTTCCTTTTTGTTTCATATGATCACTTATCCCCTTCCTCTCGAAACTTTTGTTTCTTCTCTCAAACCTGCTCCTAAAATCGTTCAAGAAGCTTTGACCCATCCCGTTGGCGTAATGCCATAATTGAGGAAATGAATCGTTAGATACTCTGGCACTTGGGTTTTGGTGGATCTTCCCTGCGAATTAAACGACCTATTGGTCGCAAATGGGTGTTTACTATTAAAGTTAATCTGATGGTTACGTGGCTCGGTTGAAAAGCTTCGCCTTGTTGCCAAAGGCTATGCTTTCGAACTTATGGTGTTGACTATTCTCGACACCTTTTCTCCTGTTGCCAAACTTACCTCGATTAGGCTCTTGATTTCGATGGCCGCTACTCATCATTGGCCTTTACACCAACAACATCAAGAATGCCTTTCTCCATGGTGATCTTGTTGATACTTATTTATATGGAGCAACCACCGGTTTTGTTGCTCGATGGGAGACTCATAAGGTATGTTATCTTGAAAGTCTTTGTATGGTTTGAAACGAGTCCTCGTGCATGGTTTGGTACTTTTACTCGTCTTTGTTGAGAAGTTTGGCATGAAGCCAAAGCAAATCGATGATTCTGTTTTTTCATATCGTTACGAGGGTGGTATTATTTTGATGGTTGTGTATGTGGATGATATTGTGATCACTGGGAGTGATGTTAAAGGAATTGCATCTTTGAAAGCTTTCCTTCCTACTCAGTTTACTACCAAGGATTTGGGGACACTTAAGTATTTTCTTGGTGTTGAAGTGAGTAGGAGTAAGAATTGAATTTTCCTGTCTCAAAGAAAGTATGTGCTCGATTTGCTTTCTGAAACAGGAAAACTGGGAGCTAAACCATGTAGCTCTCCAATGGTTCCCAATTTGCAGCTTACAAAAGAGGGTGTGTTATTTGATGATCCCTAAGATCTGAAGGTTGGTTGGAAAGTTGAATTATCTTAGGGTGACACGTCCAGATATTGCTTACCCCGTAAGTGTAGTGAGTCAATATATGTCATCACCAACTGTTGATCACTGGAAGGCGGTAGAGCAAATCTTGTGTTATTTGAAAGGGGTCCCTGGACGTGGAATTGTGTATAGTGACCATGGTCACGAAAAGGTTGAATGTTTTTTCGATCTTTGATTGGTGGTCAAAGGAAGATCGAATGTCTACTTGAGATATTGTGTTTTTCTTTGGGGGAAATTTGATTTCGTGGCAAAGTAAGAAACAAAAAGTAGTCTCACGTTCGAGTCACAGAATATAGAATATAGAGCTATGGCCAAAGCCGTAAGAGACAAGATGGATATATGAGTTTCTAAATGAAGTGGGTTTAGAGATCTCAATACCACCAAACTGTGGTGTGATAATCAAGTCAAGCGCTTCACATTGCCTCTAATCCGGTCTTCCACGAAACGGACCAAACACATTGAGATTGACTGTCACTTTGTTCGTGAGAAGATTCAACGTGGCCTAATTTGACCCGTTATATGAGGGATCAAGATCAATTAGGAGATATCTTCACTAAGGCTCTTAATGGGGTTAGAGTTGACTATCTTTTAAAAGTTTAGGCATGATTAACATCTATGCTCCAGTTTGAGGTGGAGTGTTAGAATAATAAGTATAGATGGGCCTTTAGTGGGCCTTTATTAGAATAGTCTATTTGCTTGTATATATATATATATATATATATGTGTGTACCCTTGACCTAATTCAATACATAGAAAATTCTCCCACATTATATCTTTTGATTATAGCATGACAAGTCTAATAGATACACATTAGGTCACAGTGTGTGTAATAAAACCTGATAAGAGATGCAACACCAAATTGAAACCCTGCAAGAGATCGTATAACATGTAAACAAGAATTTGTAGTGTTGTAATCTAAAAATCCCAAGTTACATTTAAATCATCTAGAAATATGTGCATCTCTCAATTTGAGCAATATTATATTTTTTGAGTACCCTTGCCTCAATTGCAAGTTAAAAAAGAAATTTTTGTTGTCTGGATTCCGGGTTGTATCATTGTTTACTCATTATGTGCATGTACTCTTATCTTTTTCCACAGTTTGTGTAATGGACACTATTACCATACATTATTTCATCAGGTATAGCGTGTCGTGTATCAATAATCAATTATATAAAATTAAAATTGGAATTGGAACTAACTTTTTAAAATTCTTACTTTTCCTTGTTTGAAGTATTATTAATACTGTTATTTTGCTAGCTGAAATGAAATATACAGTATTTTGTGATATGATGGCACGATAGATTTCAAATGTGTTTATATTGAATAATGTATAATGTATTTGGTGAGAGATTTCATGAGTAGTCCAGGGTCCACCAGTGGTGTATCATATTCATGTTTATACTGCATAATAAAATATTCCTTTGCTCTTATATAAAGAAAGCAAGATTACCTTTCAGAAATAAAGCGTATTTTAAGACGAAGAATGCTAAAAATAAATTTTACAATAATAATATAAATGTATTAAAGTAGATATAAAAAGCGAGGGATAGAGGTTGGCACGCATGATGAATCTAAAGTCTGAGGCGCAGAAAAGGTGAACAACACATTTCATTTAACACCGAGTGCTCTAACCACCAACGCAGAATCCTAAATTATTAAAATAACAAAATTCCAGAATTCCAGCTGTGTCTTCTGCCCCCTTCTGATCAGGTGGTTTGCTTTCCATTTTACTATTAAACATTAGTATTCCCCATTTTCGAAACTGACTCAATAATTTCTGTTTGTATGAAATTTAATATGAAAATTATTTATTAATATTATAATAAATTAAATGAGAGTTATATCATACTCCTATATGGTAAAATAATAATACATGATGTAATATTAAGCTATTTAAATTGATTAAATTGTTTTTTTATCATTTTATGAAATATATAATATAATTTGGAACGATTTTTTCAGCAAATGTTCAATTTAATTGGGGACCGAGGAAGTATTTTTTTTAAAAAAAAATCAAATTCAGAATTATTTAATAATATCTTATTTTTCTGTAAAATTTATTCACCTGTATGAAATTGATAACATTAAATTTATAAATTAACCCGATAAAATTTATCAATTGATATTATTACACTTATAAATTAATAATATATTATTTATATATACAAGTCACAAGTGTTGTGAAATTTAATGTATAAATGTTATGATATTTAATTTATAAAAATAATTTTATCAGTGAATGAA
Organism: Stenogyne calaminthoides; assembly: GCA_037126765.1. Taxonomy (NCBI): domain Eukaryota; kingdom Viridiplantae; phylum Streptophyta; class Magnoliopsida; order Lamiales; family Lamiaceae; genus Stenogyne; species Stenogyne calaminthoides. The sequence goes on along the minus strand of JBBCBC010000021.1, from coordinate 12,472,122 downwards.
TTTTATGATTCAGTTTAACACGATGAACAAAGTTTCACATGATAATTAATCACATTTTTCATTTTGAATAGCTAAATTATAGAAGGAAAAAAAAAGTTAAAAGTTTACAGTGAACTTTATTTTTTCGTAGTACTATTATATATATATATATTATTAAAATTATTACGTACTATAAAATGATGATAATATTTATACATAATAAATATAAAATTCATCGTTTACTCGTGCTCAAATAAAATCTCCTCTTAAATTTATGACATGACTTATGTCATCGCCTTACGTACTTTCGTATAACAAATGTAATGTGAAAGTATTCGTAATGATTCTAATGGTCTCCATTTAACACTTACAAAAAAAAATCATGATTTTTTTTTTTGAACGGTCTATAAAAATAGGGTTCTCTACTTCTATTATGTGGGGTTAGTTTGTGGGCAGAAAGCTCCACTCCATAACATAAATATTATTAGGATTTTGGATGGTCATCAATTACGTCTATCGAGTTATTTTTATTATTTTAAATTTGATGAAATGCTATAACTTGGACTTGTAACATTATAAATGTGATGTAAATGTTATAACATAAAATTTCTGTAAATTTGGATATTACAAAAGGTGATACAAGAGTTACACAAAATATCTCGTAACCTTCAAATATTTTGCAACATAATTCTAATACTATAAAATTTAGATCAAGTTCTTTTAGCTACACTTAAAACAACGTATAGTATAAATTAGTTACTTTTTGTAATAAAATTATAATAATCGATGTTAAAATCAAGCTTCATAAATAATACTAGCTCATTCCACCCCTCCATTCGTCTCACATGCTTCCATTCCTTCCATCTCACAAAAATAGTTTCTATTTATTATTTAAAATTTCACATGATAATTTTTTTTTGAAACTTATGCACCGTATAAAATTAAATTCATATTAAAATCATACTTTATTCACTGATACAATTATTCTTATAAATTAATATTATATGATATTAATTTATATATAATAAAATTAATTTGTTACTATAAAAAAATTTCATTAGAGATGGACTCTTTTCATACAAACTAATAAATCATCATTTATTATGCTTGAAATTCTGAATTTTACTATAAAGTTATGATGTACTCTTATTTATTAAATACAAAACAATAATGTTTACACAAACTTTCGTGTGAAATTTATTCATATTATAAAATTGATATTATTACACTTATAAATTGATATCATCACTTTTATAAGCTATTACATATAGAATTCAATGGTATGATATCAATTCATAAAAATAACGATATTAGTTAATAAAAATTATGATATTAATTTATAAATATAATAATATAAATTTCATACTTTAAATTATAAATAACGATTTACACACTTTAATGAAAAAAAACTATAATTAACAAAACAAAAAGAAAATTCAAAACTATGTCTATTTTTTGTGAAAAGCATATCATAAAAATGAACGTATATAAGGAAAAAAAGAAACTCAAAATCCATGAATATTAAATTAGCATTTTGGACACATAACCCTAAAATAAGTCTCCACTCCTGGATTTACGAAGATGTATAGCACGTATTTCTGCACCCTCCCTCTCTCTCTCTCTCTTCCCCTCCCCCCTTTTTCTCTCTACCTGTGGCATTGTCGTAATTAAAGATGGAAGACAGCAGCAGGCCGAGTTTCTGGTCGGGCGGCGGCGAAAGGAGGCTAGAATTAATCGTGAGTGGAAGACCGCAAAATCCGTACAACGGCCACCAGATTTACGCCGCCACTCGCCCCGATTCGCCGCCGGCTCGGCGCCCGAGTGGCGCGGCGGCGAAGCCGTGGGGGTTCGGCGACTCGGAGATGAAGCGGCGGAAGCGGATAGCTAGGTATAAAGTGTACACCGTTGAAGGTAGGGTCAAAGCTTCGATTAGAAATGGCATTCGTTGGATCAAAAATAAATGCTCTGAAATTATCCATGGCTATTAGAATTAGAACTCCGATTTTAATTTATTCCATTTTATTTTATTTGCTTTTTTTTTTAACATGCTGATTCCTTTTTTTATTTTCTGTTACAGTGGAATTTTAATTTTGTTTTGATTTGGCATGGTTATATCTGAGAAAATCTGGATTTGTTGATTTTGGAATACGCGATGAAGATTGAAGAGTCACAGATTTCATTTTTGTTTTTTCAGATGGTTAATGAGCTTATTATTTTTGGTGCTATTTTTTGTTTGCATTTTCGAATTGGATAGTGTGATGTTGACTTCGTGGAGTTTGGGGTTTTTTTTTTTTAAGTGAATATATCAACTCAAGTATATTTTTGAGGATTGCAATTTTTTTTTAATAAAACGTTGAATTTATTTATATTGAAACTTTCACATTCTTTCGGTGTAAAACATGTTAAAAATTTCACTAAATAAGTTGAATATTTCAAATAATTAAATTGTACATTTTGTAAATGCAATTGACTTGAACAATTTTACTGAATATTATTATTGTTAGTATTATTTATAAAAACTAACACTTTATTTTCTTGAACGGTGACATTGTAATTTACTTTCTATGTAGCTACTATCTCCGCTTTTTTGAATTAAGAGTTTTTATTTAAGAGGTGGTATGGTGTGAAACTTGTTCACCGTGAAATTTTTTTTTTTTTATAGATATACTCTTTTTTAATATAAGTCATCACTCTTTAGTAATATAAGTCACACCCTTCAGTTATCATTACGACACTCTTTGCTATAATATAAGTCACACCTTTCACTTTTTTTGTTAAATGCATTTTGTTCATTTTTTATTTGTAATATGAAGAGTTTTACTCTTTTGGAACAAAATTTTTCATTCATCTGATTATGGTAGGGTGAATTATGAATTTTCATGACTTAATTATTTGGCCCAAAATTTTAGATTCATCCCTGATTATAGTTGTGAGAATAATGAGTTTAGCATGTCTATTTACACATGTTGATGTGTTTTTTTATAAATTATAAATATTAGTATGTATGTATGTATAATGTAGTATATGACTTTATTGTAGCGTCTAAATGACCTGAAATGTTTTTGATATCTGATTATAATATACTCTCTCCACGCTCTCTATTTTGGTAAGTTCCTTACCATTTTACATACTTTTAAAATGAAAAAGAATATCACAATCTCCATCCCACAATCTTCACCCTCACAATTTCCACCCTCTGTCCCTTTTGAAAAATCAACAAAACACCAAAAAAAACTATTTTTTTTTTAAAATGTGTGCACAAGTGGGAGTGCAAAATGGTGGGGGACGGAGGGAGTACCACTTGGCCTAGTTTGGCAGATTTAAATGTGAGATAATTACAATTGGCAAAAACTAATGTGAGCGGTTCACAAATTAATATTTACCTGTTTCAAAATATTAATTTTGCTCACTCTCAAAACGGCCTCACAAAAGACCTATGCATTACAATTTGATCATTTAGTAGACATATAATTCAACAGAGAAGTTTTAGAATAAAAGTAGTAAAGTTAGTTCGGATTGAACCAAACCACCTTTATAAAAAAGAGAGATTAAATATACGTATCTATCAAACTTTCATAGAGGTTTTATATAATTTTTTTATGTTGTTACATTTCATAGAGGTTTTATATAATTTTTTATGTGCCACATCAAAAGTAATGTATAAACATTTTCAGACTTTATTACTAATGATTAAATTCATTTTATATTATTTTATGGGTCCCACAATTCAATTATTTATAAAATTTAATTGAGTTAGTATTTTGTACACTCATATGGTACAAATGTACACGCCTAATAATACTTAGTATAAATAATTAATATTATTCAGTGATATAATTAAGGGAAAATTGATATTTTCTTCCTGTAAGTTCGATATATTTTGATATTGATCCTAGTAACTTTGAGTTTTTGATCTTAGTTCTATAACTTTATAAAATTTAACTTTTTATCATGACTTGATATCAAAGGTAGTCTTTCCAGGTAATTCTGAAGTGGAATTTTTTTTTTTTGTTAAAATGAATTACACATAGACCAAAATATTACGCTTACTACGCACAGAACACACAGCCTGAAGCCTGCTGAAACACACAACACCATTAAAAGCAAGACACGCCCTTAATTCGTCGCACCTGAAATATTTCTAGAATACGAGTTTATGAGGACTTTTTTTTTTTTGAACGGACAAAGTTAGTTGTTAGTAGTTAGTACACCAAGCACAAAAACACTCTACATATTCACCAAGCCACTTTATAACTCCCATACTCCAATTCGTTCCCAAAGGGAATCGAACCTGGGTCTCCCACTTAATTGAGGAGCCCAGTGGCCAAGTGGGCTAAGTCACCTAGTTGGTTATCACCGGAACACTGCCCACCGACAAATAATCAATACCCAGACTAAGAGATAGATGAAACGGTATGAGCACAATTTTATCTATTGAACTAGGTTCAAATTGCTATAATTTTTAAACTTAAATCAAAAATTGAATTTTACCAGATTCAATCCAATTTCAAGACCATCATGACGGAAAAAATTCGTTGCCACACAGCATCGAAGCTAGATTGAATAAGTTCAATTTTGATTTCGCACTTTATCAAATTTCAGGCGCGACGAATTGGGTGTGTGTTTTGCTTTTAATGGTGTTGTGTGTTTCTGTGAGCTTTGGGCTGTGTATTCTGTGTGTAGTAAGCGTGATATTTTGGTCCAGATGTAATTAATGTTAATAAAAAAAATAAAAAAAACTCCACGTCAAAACCATCTTTGATAGCAGGTCATAGGACCAAAAAGTTGAATTTTACAAAGTTATAGGACTAAGATCAAAAACCCAAGGTTATGTTTGTTTCGGGACTCACCCGGGTGGACTTAGGACTTTGCAATCCAAGTCACATACTAGTTGGAGATTTTCACGTCCAGTTTTTAAATCCACAAACCTATAAAATATATCTATATATCTATTTTTACAAAATTCAATACAATCATTCACCACTTTTTTCTACCCACTTATTCTCTCTCCTATTTTTCTCTCACCTAATACAATATAATAATACAACATCAATCATCATTACATATTGATTTGACATAAAACAAAATTTTCACCCTACCTAAATCCCAAAACAAACACATACTTTTACTATTCATCAGGATTTTTAAATTCATAGGATTTCGAAGTCATGACTTCCCCCGAACACCTAAATCCCGAAACAAATATACCCAAAGTTACTAGGACCAAGAACAAAATAGATCGAACTTACAGGACGAAAAGATCAATTTTCCCTGTAATTAATATTGATCAGTTAACACCTTTTAGTAAAATAATTAATGTCATCTAAAAAGTACAATTGAGTTGCATAGCGCATTCGAGAGTTATCAAATAATTTTATTTCCCTTCATTATTATACAAGCATATACTTCTTAATTAATGTATTTGTATATATTTTATTTGAAATTGTACTTTTATCTTAAAGTATTTTCTTGATTAAAATATTTTCTTCATTTGATATTTTAAACACTCAGTTACTATGTATGCTTTATATATAACAATTAAAATACACGATATTTAAACCTTAATAAATTGAAAATGCAAGCTTTCAATTAATTTTTAATAAAAGAGTAGTCACTTAAAAATAAAACTTTTTTTTTTTTTGAGACGGACTTCAAAATAAAACTTTAATACACATGTGAGATCTCATTTTATTCCAATAAAGAATTAATGAGCAGTTTGTAGATACATATAGGGATGTCTTTTTTATAAACCTTTTATGTTATTCCATATAGACCTCATATCACAAATCAGTAAATTACAATGACTTTAAGACTATAATGCATATTTGGGCTATCATAAAGACAACAGCCCACTCAAATGTCTGGACTGGGCTTATCTGAAATTTGTACATTTCAGTTGGGTAACAAAGTTCAAGTACAGAACGCATTTCCTTTATATATTTTCATGTTTTTATTCCTCTTGCATTTTGATTCTCCAACACTTATTTTTTACTGAAATCCTTTTTATTTAACATTTATGTACCCTTTTTCCAACTTTTGTCACACGCTATATGATGTAGATAGAAGCCAATTTCTTGTCACACGCTATATGATGCAGATAGAAGTCATTTCGATTCAAGGACGAATCGTTTTGAGGAAGGGAAGAATGATGGAGATGAAGTCACAATATTATTAATGAATTAATTTGACTGACTCTTAATTGATATATCCGAATTCGATAAATGTCATTAAATGCTTATTAAACTCTATTTATTTAGTTATTTAATTCAATTTTTCGTATATCGTTTTAATGAAGTACAAAATTAATATAAATAGTTTATTTCATGCATTGTAATAAAGAGCTTTGAATGAGTTAGAAAATATATTGGGTTTATCCTTTTTTTCGTGTTTTTATTGTTTTCGTCTGGTATTTGTACTGAATCAATGAAATTAAATGTTAATCACATTTGCGTTCTTTCGGGTATTCTAAGAGTTAACGGATACGCGTATGCTCCCCGTTGTTGCCAGAAGTTTATACTTAAGGTACACATACATATGTTATTTTTTTTCACTCAATTTGCAAGTTATTATACATGAATAAATCTCATCTTATGTGCATATCATGTGTAATGAGTATACATTTTCATATCAACGTTGATGTGCGATTTATATTCATTTAAAACATGAAATTAAGTTGAGTACTTCGTATAAATTTAAATATTGAGCTTTAGAAGTGCTATTTAAAAATCAGCTGCATAGAGTGATTATTATTTACTAGAAACTATACTAACATTTCATCTAACAAACCATAACCAAAAAAAAAAAAAAACATAGAACATCCAAGGATGCGCAGACGCAGAGACCAAAGAAATTGAAAAAGAAAAAAATCGAAAAAAAAGAAACGTAATATATGGACCAATTTTGTAAAATTATTAAAACAGATTCTGGTATTGCTCCCCATTCTGAAAAATCCCTGACAAGTCTCCACAAATCTAAACTAAAAATAAACGAAAATCATCATATAGAAATTAACGAAGATTTGTTACACGATCAATGTTGCCTCATCGCAATTCCAGTTACCTGATAAAAGAATTTCGTCGACTAAAAAGCAGAGCCACGTTTATTCATCTGTATTGTATACGTACGCGTAGATGTGGTGTTTTGGTGTGTGTATTTTGAATTTGATGCTTCAATTAATATCCTCTGTCTTCATGGTGGAAGCGTGAGGTATTCTGGATCTGAATTTGCTTGTAAAATTGAGCGATGAATTCCTCTGCTTTCGCATCGATCATATCATCGCCGGTGATTGCGTCGAAAACCTCATCCGGATCTCCTTCCTCCTCGTCGTCGCAATTGTCCAGATCTCGAAGGTTCAGCGCCGAAGCGTACTGGCTCATCGTGCCGCACGACGACGACGCCGCAGGGGACGCCGGGGCCCGGAAATCGTCCGACGACGGAGACATCATGTACATCGGCGATTGAGGCGTTTCCACGTGCAGCGGCCGCATAGATCCGACGATTTTTTCCAATTGCCGTCCGATTCGGCGGTTTTCTTCTTCGCCGCCTCTTTCTCGTCAGGCTTTTGGCGCATGATGTGGAGCGCCGCCCTGAAGATGCCGAACGCGCCGCTCTTCTTCTTCCTCTTCTCCACCTTCAGCGGCGGCAGATCTGCGGATGTAACCTCCAATTTGTTCATGCTGATGTCATTTTCTGGCATGAATTGCGACATAGCCGTCGAGTTATGTGCTTAAATGTATGGAATTTATGTATATATTCTTCTCTTTATTGTGCGCCTGTGGCTCTACTCTTCCTGCAAATTGCAGGAAAGAGGGGGGCCGGAGAGCTTATTATAAGTTATGGCACGATTTTGTGAAGCTGCGTTTTGATGTCTTTATATAAAAAAAAAGTTGGCTTGTTATTTGAGATATTTCCACTATTTAAAATAGGATATTCTTCGGTAAGTACCGAAGATCCCCTGGTGTGTCATGTGAAATACATTTGGAACTATATAATAGCAAAATGTGCGAGGGCTAAAATGGTGAATGGCATGGTGGTAATTTGGCGTTTGCTCTGTGGTTTTTGTGACACCAGGATAAAAATGGAAGTTGGAATGGTTTTCGCGGGAAATGAGGGGAGCGGTTTTTGAAGGATGGTTTGTATTGTATCGTGACCCGAGAGTGAATCTGCACCACTTAAAATCAATAAGTCCTAAACTTTCTACGGTTCCTATTTAAATACTTTTATTGTTTAATTGATTATCATAAATAATTAAATTAAATTCAAACAAAATATAATTTTTGAGTTTTATCTCGAGCATCCAGGATTTAATTATTTTTTTAACTCACACAATGTAAATAAGTGATACAGTTGAATATTTAATTCATATCTAATTTTATCACTCAAAGTAAACGAACCCACAGAGTATTGAATTAACACCCGCTACCTGTTAGGGGTGTGATTCTCAAATCTGTGAATCTGTCTGCCACTTAACGAATCAATTAATAATAAAATAAAAAAATTGACATACTCACAAATTTGATACACGGATAATATAACTTAAATCGACAATATGACACTTTTTTAGATAGAATTCACCATTATGATTTATATATTGAGCTGATAGTATTTGAATTCTTGTTTTGTTATAAATTAAACTATTGAGTATTCTTAAGTTTTGAGCGAAAGAATAATATGAATTATTTACATTTTATTTTATGAATTTTCAAAAAATATATTTTTTAAGTGTTACATGTAATAAAGTATAAATAAATAAATGTTTCATTGTTCATTCCCAAAGCCAAAAGTATAATTCACCGTTCATGCCATAATCATTACGAATTTTACGAATTTACTACTGCATACGAGGCATAATCATTATAGTCGTAACTCACGTACGGCTGGCTCGACTCAATTAAACCTACTGGCTCGACTCAATTAAACCTACATAAGGAGGATTATGAACAATTTTTGTGACTTTAAATCCAGACTTTTTTTAGGCTTTCATTTAGGACAAAAACTTTTATAAACCTAGTCCATGCCATAAATTCGGGTCAAATTTGACTCTACACTATAAATGAGTCAGATATATATGCTTGAGCTCATTCTTTGAAAACAAAAATACCCACACACGCCGATGCGATTCCTCCTTTCTCCATCCAGAAACCTGTCGCGGTCATCTCCCCGCCGTTGCCACTACCTATCCCCTCCCCACACCACGCCACCACGACCAATCCCCTCTCCTCCTAAGCCGCCGGGAAGCTCACGACAAATTCCTTGGCTCGCATTTGTTGAGATCGGCGTAGGCGATAGCTCTAGCGGCGATGAAAGCATCTAGAACCTTGTTGAGGAGGTATCAGGTGATGAGTTCTTGTCGGTGGGGTGGAATCAGAACCCTGGGGGCAAGTGCTTCTCGCCTGATCTGGAATTGAAAATGGTGTGAGCGTTAATTAATTGGAGGATTTGAAATTGGAATTGTGAATTTTATAGAATAATAGTGATAGTTTTATAACATAACAGTGAGCGTTTTATCAGTGATAGCTTTATAGCATAACATTAAGAGTTTTATAGAACAACAGTAATAGTTTTAACAGTGAGAATTTTAGTTTTATAGCATAATAACGAGAGTTTTATAGTTTAACAATGATAGTTTTATACCATAAAAGTGAGAGTTTTATAGCATAACCATGAGAGTTTTATAGAATATCATTGATAGTTTTATTGCATAACAGTGAGAGTTTTATTGAATAAGAGTGATAGTTTTATAGTATAACAGTGAGAGTTTTAATAGAATAACAGTGACGAATAAGTTGAGAGCAAAAATTGGGGTCAACCCACCCTTCAAAATTGATCACATTAAATTAGAGTGCATACTTCATAGTGTGAACTTAGTTCATAGGAGTGTTATTCTTCATTTAGTTGGGGACCAACTCATTTAACATCTATAATTACATATTTGCAATTTGAATTCAACAAATTTATAATGCATGAAGTTCTTATTGACATTTATTTTTGTCATTGTATTTCATATCAAGATGAATCAATAATGGCGGCACTTTGCCAGTGAAGAATTAAATGAGGTGAAAATAATGATGAAGATTACTATTTTTGAGTATTTAATAGTTTTATAGATGGGAACAGTTTCGCCCTTCCTAACGTTAGGAAATCATTAGATCACCGTAGGATCGTTGATCCAACGTATAATTTTAATTTTAAATGATTGCACTTTTGCCTTTAGTGCGTTTGCGATGTCATCTTCTGTCGCATGTTGCATCGCCCTACTAATAAATTAAATTAATATTTATAAAATTACAAAATTATCCCGAACTCAAACCCACGACCCATCCCCGACGACGGACCCAAACCCAGGCGAATCGACCTAGACCGCCTACCGGGACCCACACGGACACAGACCTAACCACGAGGCCAAGAACCACGGCGGACCACAGCCGCGGCCGGACTTCGAGACCCTAACCATGACCCGGACCCTGACCATGACCGGACCTTGACCCGCATCGAACCCAAACCACGACACGTCGCCAGTCGATCCAGACCCGGACCAGACCCCAAACCTTAGCGTGACCTTAACGGGCCCCAACCGGACCCGGACCACGGCGAACCACGGCCGACCACGCGAACCGAACCCTAACCATGACCCGAACCCAGACTCTGACCGAACCCGGACCAGACCCAAACCCTGACCGGACCTTGACCCTGACCTTGATCGGACCCAGACCCTGGCCGGACCTTGACCCGGAACCCGGCCCCAACCCTGACCTGGACCCTAGCTTAGACCTGGATCGGACCCTGACCCGTACCCTGATCGGACCCTGACCCCGACCCAGACCGTATCGAACCTGGGCCCAGACCGGACCTTGACCCATATCCAGACACAATCTGGACTCAAACCCTGACTAGGACTTGAACCCAAATCAGGACTCGGATCCTACTCGGACCCAGACCCGAACCCGGGTCACGCATGGACCGAGTTCAGGATTGTGAATTAAATTTTTTAAATTTATGAACATTGTATTTTTTATTTAAAAAATGTTATAAGGATATTTCAGTAATTTTATCATTTTTATTTAAAAAATTAATTATTAAGTCTTATGGCGATATAGTATCGTCCATGACGAAGTTAAATGATGTGACAGTCTTTTATTGGACGTCTGACGTCAGGAAGGGCGAAGCCGTTCTTGACCTTAGAAACCCCTTTATGGATTTATTTGTATAATTTCTCTACCTTTTGATATACTATTAGATTTCTGTTGACATGATTTAATTCATTGAACCATATATTATTTAATTTCAAGCAAACTTTGAATTTGATCATATTATATGTTGATGATTTCAAACTATAAATTTACATCTATGATTTCATTTTTTTCTTGTAAACTCGTTTAGTACTTTTGTGACGCTCAGTCCCTGTGTATTGCAATCCTCGCAAGGCCTGATACATAATTTATGTGCATGGTCCATTAAAATTTGTTGGAAATATGTTTTCTTATATGAATCTTAAATCTACTGGTATAATGCTCGCGGGCCTAAGATATTTTGTAAGCCTGGCCCAAATTATTTTCCGACAAACTTCATCAGAGGCTTGGCCCAAAATAGCTGGGCCAATATTTTAGGCCCACTGGACAACTACACTAACTAACAGCCGCATTTATTTGGGAAATTTGATAAAATGCCATTTTAGGGTTTTTTTTTTTTAAAACAATGCCATTTTTGTATTTTTTATTTTTAAAAGGCTCGAACTCCAATCCTTTATGTTTTAATTGTTTGGTAGCAATAAAGGAAATATTTGTAGGCAAAAAAATTCTATAAATTAGAATTGACGTGATTTTTTTTTTGTATTACAATTATACATACAAACTACCACTTTATACCTATGTGCTATCATTATTTAAAAAATACTTAAAAAATGCGATTGTAAAATGCTAGTCATATTATTTTGGACTTTTGGTTTGCTTTATATGAAGAATCGGTGTAGTTCAAATAGGATCACATAAAAGTTAAAACTATAATTAGTACTAATAATTATATAATGAAAAAAAATCGTCATTTTGCAGTAGATTATCATGATTGCACGCTATTTTGATAGAACGAAATTCGATATATGTAATGTTTCCATATCTTATTTTAGTTTCTCGTTAAGAAGATAATTATTAGTATCTATTGTAAAATATATACATATATTGTGATATTTTTTTAAAAAAAGGGTAAACAAATGTGCGGAGTTTTCAGATATGGGACAGACATTGCATGTTGTCTGATTCACTAAATTAAAATTACAGGACAAATTGCCAAAGCCAACTTGCAGCTGCTTCACGCCTTAAAATTAACATAAATGTTTAAGCTAAAAACCCGCATGAGACGGTCTCATGCATAAGGTGAGGTATAATTTAACTCAAATCAACATTTTTTTTTAAAAAATGTTCAAGCATTAATGCTCAAATTTTGATCTTATTGTGAGACCGTTCCACTCAAGTGTGCTTCGTCATGTTTCATATATATATAGAGGAGGGGGGGATGGATAAGCTTGTACTGTACTTTATCATCTATTTCTGTATACCCAAATTTAAAAAAAAATTATAATAGCATTTGTTGAAGATAATTCAATATTATAGAGAGAGATAAGCTTGTACAGTACTTTATCATCTATTTCTGTGTACCAAATTAATAAAAAAAAAATTATAATAGCATTTGTTGAAGATAATTCAATATTATACTCAAGATTTGCAAACCTGCATGAGAGTTATACAGCAAAATCTGAGCAAACAAAAAGGGTAATAATTAATTTCCCCAATTTAGGACACAACTTGCTTTTCTTGCATGTGGGAACCTAAACTTTATGTAGTTTCATTGGAAAATATATTTTTTTCTTTTTCTAAAATATTGTAGTCATGAATTTGTTGCAAAGTATGACCAATGAGGAATGAAAAATTCTTGTTTTTTTAGTTCATTGACAGTTTTGCCAGTTCACTTTCATTGTTCAATTTTGGTGGCAAGGTAATATATTTATTTTGGAAAATCAGTAAAATATTTATGACATTTTTCTCGAGTTATATATCTATGACTAGTAAATAAAATAATTATCAATGAATTAACACCAATTTAAATTGAAAATTCAGCTATTAATTTCCATTGTTGGAGCTTATAATTGTCGCAAGAAAATACATTAATGACGATGAATTTTATTCTGCTATAATATCCTGCGCAAGTGCGTTATATTAATTTATCAACATTTAACAAAAAACATCGCATATATAAATTACTTCAATACTTGTTTATGAACACTGTGGGCTGTACCGCTGAAGCCTAAACTACGCATGAATAGGACAGTTGGATTTTCAATCTTTTTTTTTTACCCGTTATACAATTAATATTTTCTATTTATGTTCTTCGATTTATTGAGTACTTTATTGGTGGAAAATTTATATTTGAGTTAGCCACACACATTATTCAATTGAATTTTAATATCAACACATCTATACCATATGGTAATGTCGTCACTATATATGTAACAAAATATTTAATAAAATAGATGCACGCTTTAGTTATGCATTATGTTACGCTTTGATTATTAAATTATATCGTTTCACGAATTTAATTTGTTTAATGAGTTTTTTTTACAAATCGAATTAAATAGATCCATGATTCTGCAAACTAAATTAGTCTTCACTAACACTCCTGAAATTAGGTTTATATATAAACTCTATCACTATTATTATATAAACTATTATTATTTAAATATTTTTAATTTTTGTGTATAATAATGATAATTTTTATGCATAACAATGATAATTTTTATACATAATAGTGATACTAAAAATATCGAATTTACAGTGAACTCGGGTTCATACAAATTTTTATCAATTGTCTCATACAAAATCTTCCCTTTATTAAATTAATTGACGAATATAGTATTCTAAAGTCCATAAACTTGTCATTGAAGATTTGAGATTCTTCAAGCTAATTTCTATCATTATTTTAAAGAGTGTTCTTGATTGGTGCACCATATTTTCTGCTAAATTTCCTTCGACCCTGGATTGTCCCTTTCTTCAGGTTGATGTTTTAATTTATGTTTTAATTGAGTGTAATGATGTATTAAGTTTGAAATGTTTGACAATTGTTTACGTCCAAATTAGGATTAATTAAAAATCTCCAAATTCAACTACTTGGTTGTTGCCAGTAATTTTCCAAGACTTTTCATATTCAATTAATCTTTGATTAATAACCATATTGCACAAAAGAGTTCACTACTCTTATTCAAAAGAATCAAAACTATACATTACATAAAAAGAGATCGAGTATGTTTAATTTCTTTTGCTTATACAATATATTTAGACAAAGTATATAATGAACATGATTTACATTACAAAAATATTAGTTGTGATAATTAAATGGTAGTATTACTTATTACCATTAAAGAGTATTGATTAATTCGTAATACTGAAGGTCATTAGTTATTAAAAAAATATTAATTATAATAATTAAAATGTATAATAAATATTATTAAATGAAATTAATCGTGACAATTTAAAGATCGGATTCATAAATATGAAAACTATTTCACTATAAACAAATTTCACATAAGATCGACTTTTATTTTAATAACACACTTATGTGTAAATTATAATGAAAATACACAATAAATTGAGTAGCTCTTCAGTGCACTATATGCACCGTGCAATTCAAATAATTTTTTTGATATATGTAATTTGTTTTCTTGAAAGGTTTAATATATTTACATTATTATGTTCAACTTGTTTTATACTGAATAAGTTAAATATTTCAATATAAATAATTTGCACATTCCAAAAATAAAAAATACACTTGATCAATTGCACGATGCACCCTATACATGCAAAACTTTGCGCAATAAATACTCCATCCGCCCACCAAATTTATTCTCATTTTTCTTAGTTGTTTGTCCACCAAATATATTCTCATATTTTTATGAAAAATTATACTTTATCTTGGCTAGGTTTTGTATGCACCCGGGAGCACCATGCACTCATAGTGCATTTTAGAAGCGTGCAACTTGTTATACTGAAAAGTGCGGCTTATTTACACAGAAAAATGCAACTGTTAATATGGAAACATAATTGCATGCTTCTGTTTGGAATAGTTGTACGTTTCTATTTTATATAGTTGCACGCTTTTAAAATGCACTATGAGTGCACGGTGCACCCGAGTGCACATGAGACTCACTCCTTTATCTTTATCCTCTAATCATCATTTAATTACTTCAATTGTCATTGTAGTATTTTATTTATAAATGAACCTCACAATATTCTTATTTTATTTTATTTTTTCTAAATATTGTGTCCAAAAAAATGGGAATAGACGATTTCATAAATAAGATGGGGTATAATTTAATATAAATTATACTCACTCTTCCCAAAATATTAAAGCGTCAATACTCAATTTATGTCTCGTCTCATCGTGAGACGGTTTTATGCTAGTGTGCCTCGTAATTGAAACAAAATAGGTTTGGTTTACTTGGCAAAAGTCTTGGACCATTATTTCAGGGATTTTTCCGCACAATTATTTGATGCTTGAAAACTGGAAAACTACATACAATTCACAACCAAACATCAAGAAATTAGATGTGCTTAATTCTTAGGTGGGCCCCCCTTTACCAATCATTGCTTGTGACGAAATCCAGAAATGAAAATGCTGTGAACAAAATAAAATAACACTATATTTAGTCGCTGTTTCCTGGATTCTCATTAATGCGGCGTAACGTTATAATATATACTCCATTCGTCCACCAATTCTAGATACAATTAATTTTTACACGTATTTTTATTAGTAAATTTTATATTAATAATTAAAATAATAAAGTAATTTTTAAAGAAAGGTGAGATAGATAAACCCTTCATCGATCATATTTTTATTTAAAAATTATTTTATCATTTCAATTACTAATATAAAATGCACTCGCAAAAATACGTGTAAATGTCAACTATGCATAAAATTGATGGACAAAATTGTAATAATTAATCATTATAAAAAGGAAAATTATAATGTACTCCATTATTCATCTATAATTATATAAATAACTGAAGCAATATGAAATCTGATCTGCTGCTTGATGAGACTGATGAGTTTTCTTCTTTCAATATATTTCATATACTCCTCCAGTCCATCAATCTTATAGAGGATGAGAATTATTTTATTTATTTAATTTTCATAAACACTCCCCCTCACTCGTAGGTTGAATTATTGTCTCTGTCATCTGAAGAGGAGGCCTAACAAGCGGACAATTTAAATGGATATGGGCTGAGCCAGAGACTCTGATACTATGAAAGAATTTCGTCTCATCTAAAAGTCTGAACTTATAGAGATAGTGGGAAATCAATTCATTTATTTAATTTCCCTCAACTGTTTTTTAGTAAAGTACAATGACATTTGAAGTAATTAAGTGATGGTTGAGGGATAAAGATAAAGTGATTTTTCCATAAATGGAGTGGGCATAAAATTGGTGGACGAACGAATAAGATAAATGTGCATAAAATTGGTGGACGGGGGAAGTATTTGCTTACTATATCTTTTAATTGTGTTATATTTTATTATACTAATATTGGTAATATTACTATAATCATATATTAATTTTTTATAATATACTACCCCAAAACAAGGCATGCCCTATCTGAAATGGGCAATGAGTTTTAAATGAAATTTATATGTGCATCAAGTAAGTTTTCACCCCATAATTTTTTTAATGAGGTATAATTATTTCATGTATTAGAATCTTTAGCTCTATTAATGTTTTGGATTCGATCACCACAAATAACAATTTCATCCATATTAAATTATCAATTTATTGGGCCTCCTCCCCAATGAATAGAGTTGAGAGTCAGGTCCACGTGTGAGGGAGATTGTTAAAAATAATATGCAAACAAATTAATTAGATGTTTTTCTCTATAAATTTAGATTTTTTAACTGGGATGAAATTTTAATGGTATCAAAATATCTGGCTCATACCCAATTTATAAATTCGAATTTCGCATCAAGTAAATTTACTCATATTATATACTCATTGGGCAAGAATTCCCTACAAGTTCAGGATGTGATATTTTTTTCAAAACTAACCCCAACAAGTTGGTATATATGCTTGAGTGCAAAAATAATAATTCGATTAGATGAACACGCACCGACCATAACTTCAAACATAAATACACCATACAATTGAAATGTATTTTATAAATATCTAATTTGTGTAATATAATATATACCAACATCAACTCATGCTAATCAAGTAGGTGCTCAAAAATTCAGGGTATAAAGTTTAATTAGGATAGTTCTTGTATACATTGTGAATTTTATAATATATTTTAAAAATACATAATTTGTTACACTAAAACGTACATTTTATTTTACAAAAAAAAATTACACATTTTAATATAACAAATTATATATTTCTAAAAATATATTATTGTAATCTTTAATCTATGATCATTTAGATCAAGATTACTCTCCAAAACAGTTGAAGATAATTAACTCTACCATCGTTTAATATTTTTTACATCTTAAAAAAAAAAGGTGATAATCTTTGTAGTGTAGTGTAGTGCAGAATAGACATGTTTATAAGTTGGAACTGGGTAGGAAATTTCCACCGCCAACAAATCCTAAATCAAAACATTACCCCTCTTCCCAAAAAAATAAATTTAATTAATAAAATGCCAACCATACCGCGTAACTTTAACCATCAACAAAAATAATACTACCACCAACACATACACACACACTATATCTATATCTATATATATAAACCCCCCTCCCATTCCACCTTTCTGTCACCAACAAAAATCCACTCCATTTAATTTCTTAGCACCAAAATGACGAAAAAGCCCTCAATGATCAGTCGCAGAGCGTGGAGGCTCCTCCGCCTGGCCCTCCTGTGGCCCCGAAAGGGAGACCTATTCCACATAATACACAAAGTGGTACGAAAACTCGGCAACTCGGGCGAGTCGAGGGGCGCGCTCGCGTACGGCGATCGCGAGTTCTCGTTCGATGAAACTCCGATCGTGCACGTCAAAATGCACCGCCCCTCTTCTTATACATTTAAGATGCCTCATTTTCCGTGCATCGGGCCGCAGGTGGATTTCGACTACGATTTCGGGGAGGATGAAAGCGATCACGTGCGGGGTGCGTGCGGCGATGACGTGGATGAGGAAGGAATTGATGTGAAGGCGGAGAAGTTTATTGCGGATTTTTATGAACAAATGAAGCGGCAAAGGCAGATATCGTAGCTTGAATCATGATTGTCTACTTGATTGAGTGTTTTCGAGTGTCAAGTTTTTTGATGGCTAGTTAATAGTTGAGAAGCAATTTTTAATATTATATACATGTATAATGTTAATATAATATATTGTCACTTCTAATAAAATTCAATTTTATTTTACACCAACTCTTCTGTAAACTGTGTTCATATTATGAAGTCGGTGATATTATACTTATAAATAGATATCACTGTTATAAACTACTACTTTCGTCCTATTTTATTTGGCCATTTACTCTAAATACAAATTTTAAGAAAAATATTATTTATTAGTATTAAATGGTGTAAAGTGGGTTTGGTGTAGGTTTGGTAGAGAGGTATGAATATCAATTTAATTTTAAGAAAAAATATTGTTTATTAGTATTAAATAGTGTAAAGTGAATTTAGTGTGTGTAGCAGAGTGACATGTGGTGTAAATAAGTGTTGTTTGTAAGGAGTATTGTTTCGTAAAAAAAAGTTGTTTTATTTCCCTTTTAGGAAATGACCCATTTAAATTAAAATGTCTATTTACAAAAAGTGGTCAATCTAAATTAGAATGGATGGAGTACTATCTATAATATTTAATATTATGATCACAATTTACAAATATAATAATATCAATTGATAATTTTTTTTATAATTAAGTATAGTGATATAAAATTTATACTGTGAACAAATTTAAAAGACCTACTCTTTTATTTTATTTTACCTAGTATTTCTTATACAAATTTTGTGCATATATTCGATATATCCTTATCCCTGGCAATTTCTTTACAAGAATCCTAGAAATAAGAACTTGCTTGACATCATCAAACTCTTAGAAAAGTGGGAAGACGGTGAAAAGTATCAAATAATTTTTATTCTATATATTAAATTTCGTTTTATTTCAGTGACAAATATAAAACTTAAATAAAAATGGCATGTATGTATTGACTTTATGTACATGAATCACGCATTCAGATTATACGAAATACAGAGGGAAATTGGAAGAAAATCTGGTCTAGAACACAAAACTACGAAACTTGTGACACAAGGTATTTTCGCAAGTTCTCTTTACTTTTAAAACTTAATTCCTTTGTCAAAAATTTATATCAACATTATACGTTTCTCTCTCATCAAAACGTGCACATATATATGATAAACAATTCCACATCACTAATACAACACAAAAAATTGCAGATTAGTTTTTGTTTTGTTGCCGTGTCATGTAACAAACCCATTAAACTCAATAAAACTTAATTGTATATATGACATAAAATTTTATAAATTTGTTATATTTTCTTTTCATATTTTACTGTCATTTCATGAAAAAAGTAATATTCTAATTTTAATATAAAATCTTCTTCACGTGTTTGTAAACAAGAATAGGAAAATGGGAAGTTGAAGTTAAAAACGGGGATTATTTTCTGCATGAAACTGCTATAAAAGAGGCGGGAAAGATGGAACACGTTAAAGAGACAACAAACTGCACTTTCAACATTGAAAACTGAAATCACAGAATGTCTGGCAATAATTCTCCAAGCAAATTTCTTTCACAAATATTTTGGTCATTAGCCATAAATAAAACATAACTGAAGTTTGCAAAACCACCAGGGATCTATCACTAATACATTTAGTTACAATCAACCATACCACTTTCTTGTGTGATAAAACCTCCAAAACACAGGCTGTATTCGCCTAAATTCCAGCTGTATATGCACATCTTAACAGAACAACGCAAAACGAGCTTTCAAACCATCAAGTTGACCAGCTTTCCTGCACCCATAATAGAAACTGAAGTTTACTTCAATAGCATACCTGATCTTTCAAAAATAATCGTAAACACCAGTAATTTTTCGGAGAAAAAGTGGAGTAAGCCCCCATGTTGACAGGGTCCTTTTAAATAAATACAGGGATGATTATTATTTGAAAAGAAAAAAAAAAAAGATATTCTTAAAGACTTACAAATATCTACCTTTTTCTTTTTTTTTAACAAAATGCACTTAACGTAGGGGTATTTGCAAAATTACAAAATGAAAGACCTTACATCGTCAATTCAAAATTTTAGTTAATATAACACAACATGCAAGGATTCCAGGTTGTGTACGCTGTTTTGTGTTAACTAATATTGCTCCAACGAGCTTAACCAGGCAATGGACAATTTACCGTTACCAACTATCTAATTACATAAAGTTTAGTTTATATCGTCAAAGCTGCCAAATCAACCCCATGTATCTGTAACAAGCACCCCCACACCCACCTCCCAAATAATAATAATAATAATAATAATAATAATAATAAATAATAAAAGGCAAGATCAGGTTTACAGAGTTCACAAATTGATACTGATGGCAACTTTTGAAGAATTGACAAGTGCAATACTAACAAAAGTAAAAAATGTACCTCACTCTGCAAATTGCAGTAATCCTACAAGCTTCCATTCTGAGGATTTTGAAGATATGATTCCAACTGTCCAATTGACGCCAAAATAAAACCTGGAAGGTGTAATTGAGAAAACCATATGATGCATCATCAGTTCACACTTCTGAGTATTAAACAAGTGCAATGATGGTAATTTGTAAATCCAGAGTGAAATTAATGAAGACATATCAAATAGGACTGTATTTGCAACAGATACAGATTTACTAAAGCTACAACAGAAAAGATATGGAACACAAACTCCTCGACTACAGAGCAGAAGCAAATATTGCCCATCCTAGGCGTTTTGATAGTCATATCTTCTCCTTGTAATTTTCGAAAACTTCTCTTTTTTTTTCTTTCTGAACATTTTCTACCAACTCGTACGGAACACAAACTCCTCAACTACAGAGCAGAAGCAAATATTGCCCATCCTAGGCATTTTGATAGTCATATCTTCTCCTTGTAATTTTCGAAAACTTCTCTTTTTTTTCCTTTCTGAACATTTTCTACCAACTCATACGGGGTGTGGTCCCCACCCCTACTTCAACTTCTCCAGGATAATTCAAAATTTTCAAATAAAAAGAGAAAGGTTACTCTCTGAGCTCCTATAATGTCAAATTGTCAGTCAAGAACTCAAGTATCAAATACTGAAATAAACACCATGAATGATGCGCATATATTACGCGGAGTATAAACTTCATAGTGGCTTATCACAACTGAAATTACCTAAAAATATAGGTGAGGGTCTTCCAGGGCGCGATTTGAATTCTGGATGAAACTGAGCACCCACATAAAAGGGATGGTCTGTGAGCTCCAATATCTGCACAAACAAGAGGAAAGATTATTCAAATGTTATTCGGAGATTAGATTTGTGAAATGCCCAAAAAAAAAGGGAATGTCAACAAATATTAATATGCTTATAACAAGTTAGGACTGTTGATTGCTAGAGTAACTGAATAACAGGGCAGGCAGCAAGAACAAACCTCCATCCTGTTTCCAGTTTCATCCCTCCCTACAAATTTCAGCCCAGATTTTTCCAAGATGCTGACCATATCAGGGTTTACCTGTAACAATTGTTGGAGTTAACAAGCATAAATTAAGGAGACAACTGAATCCGCAAAGTTCAGATCAATTAACCTCATATCTGTGCCTATGTCGTTCGTCCACATAGTCTGAATGATGGTACCTATTACAGAATAAAATTTGTCAGAATATTCCACGCAAACAATTTACTTGGATGAAGAAATAACAATAGCTTCTCACTACGTAAACACCCAAGAAGGTGGAGCTTTTGTAGACCACTAACACTAACACGGTTTAATGCCTTACTAAATGTGGAAAATTTTGGAAGGGGAAAAAAAAGAAATTGATGTAACAAAATAAATGGCATAAGCACAAAACTAATCATGTTGATATCATACACAGGGGGAAACAAAATGCATATAAATTTTTTTTAAAGAAAAAGGGTTACAGCTCTTACAGCTTTGCTGTCAAACAGTCTGGTGCCTGAAACAATGTTCTTCGACTACCAAGTCTCATTGTGCTTCCCATGTGTGTTTTTGAACCCTGACATATGGAACATGTCAATGATCAAATAAAGGTAATATTTGCAACATATTTTTTGAAAAAGAGGAATATTTGCAAATAGAATATATCTGCAAATGAAAACCATAACTACCTCTGGCATGAAAATCACAGCAGGGTTGGGAGTCTGATCATCAAACTCGGTGCTGTTTGCTCTTTCCAAGTTCAAAACCTGTATAGCATATATCAGCAAATATATGGTCCACGATGTGGTCATTGAAAAAGACATATATATGTATTAAGAATTATCTTACATTTCTTGCAACCTCAATCACGGAAATCTGCATGCCCAAACAAATTCCAAGATATGGAACTTTGTTTTCTCTGGCATATTTTGCAGCCAAGATCATTCCTTTCACACCACGATCTCCAAACCCACCAGGAACCAAGACACAAGCAGCGTTCTGAAAGATAAAGATTAAGTTGGCATTTCAACTTGCAACTTTATAAACCTAAGACTGTTAAGTTGGGAAACATGCAAAGAGAAAAACTATAAAACATTCCTGCAAAGCTGTAACTAAGGCAATAGCCATTTAACGCATTTTACTTTGACAAATAGAATTTCCTATAACCAAGACTAAAGGTGGCATTGTAGAGAAAATGGATAGAGATACAAATAGCCAATTAATGACTTCCCACAACAGATTTCCATTCTTTTTTATGATATTACACACATTGTGTAACTAGAACTACCAAGGAAGCAAATCAAATGAAGCCAATCAACAAAACCTTCTGACGTGAAGAATAAAACCTTAATTTTCAACGGTAACTTTACATGAAGAGGCCTGTATTAATGGAGCAAATAGAGAAATGATGCATTGAAAAAGCTGGATGTAGTCAGTACCTTAAGAGTTCTCCAAGCTGTTGCATGAGCTTCTGGTGTCTGCTTTAAAAATTATATCAGTGACTCTAAAGAGACATATTGTTCTTTAATTAAAACATTGGGAAGTATCATAGTATGTAAAAATTTGAACACCCATACAGATTTTGCACTATCATCTTCAAGATCTGAAGCTGCAATCCAATCAATTACTGGCTTCAATGAACATGCAACACAAGCGTGCAAGAGGGCCTGCCAACAAAGCACAAATTTTGAGTTTCACATATTAAAAATCTTTGTATTATCTAAACGGTTGTAATATACAAATAGTGGCCGATGTCGGGTAGAACAAAATGTATACTTCAAAATGCGAAGATAAGATCCTTTTGACACTATGCGAGGGGGTTTCATGCTTGAACGTCTTAAAACGAAAAAAATATTCGAGTGTGATGCATTGCTATTATATTTAATTTATTATTATTAATAAAACTGTTTAATTAATTATATATATATGTGTAATCTTAATAACTAATTTTTTTTATCTAGAATATAAATATGTGGTTTTAGTTTTAAAATATTCATATTGTAACTAAGCCCACAAAAGTTTTCAAATTCAACACACATTCAGGCATGGTTCTGGCTATTCAGGTATGGTTCTGGCTTTATATATAAATAGATATAGATGTAAGAGGATAAGAAGTAAAGAACCAACAAGAAACATGCCGTAGAATTATTTCGACATCTACATAGACAATTTGTAGATTTAATGCAAAAAATCATTTATTTACTACATTCCGAGGACCAGAAAGAGCAGAATACCATTATTCTTTTCACTTAGGAACCAACTGAAAGTATTTTCTCACCTTCACAACAGATAGATAAGAATCTGCCATTCCAACATATTTCCCCACCATTGCAATTCTTACCTGTAATAGCAGCCAAAAATTCTTAATTTTAATTTAAAGAAAGGAATGAATGAAGAATAAAATTAAAGGGACACGGTACTAACGGAGTTCTTGAGGTTGTCGAAAGTCCCAGCTCTTTCATACCATTCTTGTAAATTAGGAGGATTGGCAACACTGATAGAGAACATCTATTCAATGTCATGTGATGTATCTTAAGCTACTCTTTTCAAGTATAGCTCAGAATCATAAAACGTAAACGAAGAAATTCTAATCCAAACTTAGACACCTTAAACTTGACTCGCTCAAAATTGTATAAACATAAATTATGCTTTGAAAAATAAGAGACAGTGAAAATGCAAGATATAAAACTATAACTATTTTAAGGTACCTTTCTAACTCGAGATGTTTAAGAATGGCATCATGTGCATTCTGATTCTGTGAGAAGTATGATATGTTAAATTATTGAATTAAGAACTCAACATAGCAGAAGATAGGTTAATGAGCACATTTATAGATAAATATTACCCACCCGAAGGAGAAGAGGGACGTGCCAAATATTTGGAACGTCATGGATATTGAGAATATTGCCAACCTAGGAGTAGCAAATAAAATTGAAGAAAAATTAAACATAGTGCATTTTGCTCTGCGCAGAACATGAATTGCAAATAACTTACAGGGACATGGCAAAACTGTGACAGCTTCTGTCTTGTGCTATCCAACAGAGGCTATAGAAAAAAAAAAAAAAAAAAAAAAAAAAAAAAAAATCCTCTTAACACCACAGTTGGAGCTCAAAAACCTCACTCTGGTAGCAGGTAAATGTGAATAATGTACCTCTGCAGAGCGGCAAGCCAGAAAATGTGGGGTCAAGCCTAATGCTCTCAGCTCCCGAACACTGTGCTGTGTGGGCTTAGTTTTCTACATGGATTGGTAAGTATGAATCAAGAATTGACTTCAGAGATAAAAGAAAATTAGGGTTTTTGCAGATATGGAAATACAAATTTTAAAAAGTATGCATGGAGTATTACTTGTTCACCAACAACTCCAAGGACGGGTATAAGACTGACATGAATCAGACAGAAACTATTTTGTCCTGTCCAAGAGAAGAGGAAAAGTAATAAGGCAATACAAGAAAAGATAGTCGGATGCTTAGTTTGATTAAAAAGTTTAGATTAAAAAATAAAGGCTCAATAACTTATTGCTTTATCGTGTATAACAGGATAGTTTGTTACTATTATTATTCCATGGGCAATATATTTTCGATAACCCGGTATCCGGCCCAAAGACCGACTAATCCAGGGGAGCAAAACCCACCATCCACTAGCGGGGGTCCCACTTCACCATGGGCAATATATTAAATCAATGACATGACAAACCAACCAAAAACAGTGAATTCTGGCAAGTACAGCACCGTATTAGAAGCATATCAAGAATTCAGTAAAGTGGAGAAACAATACCTACTAGAGGGAGGTGTAACAGCCAGAGAAATCTAGAAAATATATTGCACAATTGCTCGAAAACTAAGAAATGGATAAACAAAATAACAGAACTAGTATATAAATACATCATATTCGAACAAGAATATAAATAAAGCAACCTTACCCACTGAGAAGAGTAGCTGTCTCAGAGCTTCGATGAACGGCATTGACTCAATATCACCTGAAAAATATAAAAGGGTTAGTCAGGAGGGGAAAAAAACATGTATAAATATATGAGAAGTTAAAATCTAGATGCAGGATTCTCGGTGTCAAGAGAATTATTTACCTACAGTTCCTCCCAGCTCTATAACACAAACATCTGCAGGGCCCTCTTTCTCATCCACAGGAATTGCAGCTACTGATTCAATCCAATTCTTAATGGCATCAGTAATGTGGGGTACCACCTGGACTCAAATAAGAAATGCAAAATAAATCATTATAAGAAGCATCAACATCTATCATTTAAGAAACCATAAAATATTTATGAATTTTAGTAACCTGTACTGTCTTCCCAAGATAATCCCCCCTTCTCTCTTTCTCGAGGACGGACTGAGAAAAGGAAACACCAAGTCAGTGACTCAGGAGAAAAGCATATAGTTGTGTCCACTAGCAATATATGGTCAAAAGAACCTGATATATCTTTCCAGTAGTAATATTGTTGTTTCTAGTTAGTCTCACGTCCAAAAATCGTTCATAGTTACCTAAATCCAGGTCCACCTAATGAAAAATTGCAAAAGAAGTTTCTCATATAATAGCTGTGCAACTCAAATAAGCATAATAACCTCATGGAATGACTCAATATGAGAACTTGTATGGTATGAAGCAGATTTAAATTTGACACTTCTTGAAAAGAAAGCAAAAGATATCCATACTTTCCATGAGAGGCCAATAAAGGAACTAAAATTTAGGGTAAATTTGAAAAAAGAAACACAAAAAGGAAAAAAATAAAAGAAAAAACTAAAGCTGACAAGATCAATGGCAAATTTGAGAATACCTCTCCACCATCATCTAGAACAAAAACTTCTCCATGCTCAAATGGAGACATTGTACCAGCATCCGTATTTAAATAGGGATCTGCAAAGACAGAAAGAAATGAGTACCAGCACCACCAGAAAAAAGGCAAGCAATTAAACAATCGGGAAACTAAAACATTACTATTGTATACACTGAAAAATTGAAAAAATTCTGATGCATTAAAACATCTGCTAAGCAAGTATCAGGACAAAAGCATTCTATTAAAATAAGAGAACATGAGTAAACCCCACAACCTCCAAACAGAAAAAAACAAAAACAAAATTCTTATCAAAATGCATGGTCAATTCATCCCAAGCATATTACTCGAACAACCAACCAGTTTAAATTATTATCCACAGGATAATTCAAGGCACCAATAAGGATACCTGGAGAAAACTAAGGCCCCATTTGCATTCAAAACATATTAGAAAAGGTAGAAAATGGTTCGAATATCGTCTCAGTGCCCTTTAAGCAAATTAACCTCATTTTCACGAACTTTCAAAATCGAATACGGCATCGTGCATAGAAAACTGATATTATAATCATATTAATAAGATAAGTGCCTCACACAATCAAATTCATTTCAATTAAACCGTGTGTTCCAAAAACAGAGCTTCGGTTCCCATTTTCATAATCAGTATCTCCGGTTAACTGAAAATGTAGATAGAAAATAAAATAACACACCAATTTTAATGGAGGTAACGCGAAGGCCACAAGCTTTCAGCACAACGCCGAGGCTACTGGCGGTTACGCCTTTTCCGAGGCCGCTCACGACGCCTCCGGTGACCAAAACGTACTTCATTTTCCTCCTCTTTTATCAATCACAAACAATTTCGCTAGGGTAATTTGTCTCGCAGTATGAATTGAGAATATAATCGATTAATTAGGCACAAATTGGTGTTAAATTCGGAGGAAAGGGGAAATCTTATTGACTTCAAGGAACAAAGAATCTCCTTTGGTATGTCAAACTGCAGTCACTATCCCCTTTTCAGAACGAACCACTATCGAGGGTTTCTTTTGCCTAAATACTTGATAAAGGCTAAAGCCCTAAACCCTTTTCTTATCAAAATACGAAAATGGAAAATGAGAATCCAATTTTGGTGGACTCAAAGGGCCCATATGTAATGGGCCTCCATTGTTGGTAATATTGTCTCCGAAACAAATCTTTCTATATTTATATTGGCATTTGTTTATCTTTCCATAAATGGATAGATAATATATTCTATGTCGGCTCAATATTTTACTACATCCATTCATAGTGGTTTTTAAAATGTTTATGATAAGTTTTAATTACTATAATTGTGATTATTCTTCATTTCAATTTGATAATGTTGTTGGTGGTTGATGTTGTACTTGTCAGGTTGGAACGTGATTGTACCGAAAAAATCACACACAATAATAACCGGTTAACTACCTAACAATAGTATTATATGAACTATATATTCATTCTTGATTAAAAACAACTTTTACTTTTGCAATAATTGTAAATTTATAGAGCTCTTACTACGATGTTTGCAAGAAATTATAAGTAATTATAATCATCTAGAAGAAGTCAATCAAATATGTAGAAAAATGATAAATTCGACCAACGAGGCGGGTTGCAATCTTTGTGGAGAGTTTGTAGAGATTTCAAATCATTTTTTTTTCTAATGCAAAATATCATATACATTTTGGATGGACATATATAGGTGGTTGAATTATCTTTCCCCCCTTCATAATCAGCCAAGAATTTATTTCCTTCAGCATTCGAGCATATGACGTGGAAAGAAAGGTATACACCTTGTCGTTTGCTTTTAGATTTATATTGTTTGAGTGATTTGCAAATGGATAAATAAAAATATATTCCAGAGAATCATTTGGGACCCGAGGATTGTTGTGAAGGAAATTAAAGATAAACTTTGAAGTTGGTATTTGACAAAATACATCTCAATTTGTAATTTCTCTTATAATGGTTGGATCTTAAATCCTAAAATTGTAATAGAGTGCTAGATACTTGTACAAAACAACTTCTGTATTTTTTCAATTTTGGGGACTATTTTTAAAAATAGTTGTTTATTAGTATTTTATGTGATAAAGTGATGGATAATTAGGGTAGAAAGAATTATTTATTAGTATTTTATATCATAAAGTGATAAAGTGAGTATGTCTATTTTATAAAAAATTTCTTAAAAATTGAGACAAAAAAATGAAAAGATTTTCTTAAAGATTGAGACGGTGGAATATTACTTACCAAAAAAATAATAATAATAAAATTGAGCAGGTGTCCAATGTGCAACTCAGAGCACTAATTGGTTGACAATGGGATGTGACTTGTATTGCACCTAACTTATAGAAAATCTGCCACGTGGATAGAGTTGGAGAAAATATCCAAAATTCTATTATACTACACTTTTATTGAAATGAAAATACGAAAAATACCTATTTTTCTAGCATATTGAGATTTTTGTAACGGTATTATACATACCAAATTTTTTAACTACGTTAACAAAAATACATTAAAAATTGTTACTTCGATACATACCAGTAAAAAATTGGCAAAGTATAGTGTGAATAAATTTTACGGTGAAACTGATTAAGAAGTATAACTTATATTATTAAAATGTGTGACTTTTTACTGTAAAGTGTGTGATTTTTTATTGTAAAGTGTATTACCCATAAAAGTGAAGAGTGTGACTTATATTATAGCAAAGAGTGTCGCAGTGATAACTGAAGTGTGTGACTTATATTACTAAAGTGTGTGACTTATATTACTAAAAGTGTATATGTCAGAAAAAAAATCGGTTTACGCGGTGAAACAAGTTTACAAAGACGTCAACTCTAAAAAATTTGGTATTTCGATATTTTCGGTAAAAATGCCTATTAATATCCTAAAATTTCGGTAAAAATGCCTATTAATATCCTAAAATTTCGGTATGCACTGGTATTTATTGATACAGTCAAAAAATTCGATATACCAAAATTTCTTTACTGCATCGAAGGTATTATTTTTAATTTTTTCAATAAAAAAAGGTGCTGTAATAGAACTGTTAGGCTCAAACGTTGTTTTGGGCCCATAACTGAAATGGGCCGGACAGGCTTAACAATATTAGACGTTCAGGGTACGGCCCAAAAAGAAATTAGTAGGATAAAATTGTGAGGAAAATAAGAAGAATCTGGGAAATTGAAAAAGGCAAAAGTCACGTTCTGATGGCTTGGTGTCACGCAGTCGAGCATTATTGGGATTTGGGAACGTATTTCCTTTAAAAGAAGAATTGGTACAATGAAAGATTACAACTTTATTTATATATTTTAAAATTTTACATTTAAAGAAGAAATTACAATTATCACAAATTCGTCATATATATAAACTCATATTTTAAGTAAATTATATAATTAATTCACTACATCTATATCTATATCTATAATTTATAATCTCTAAAATGCAAAACTAATGATGTTGTCAAATGATAAAATGACGTGGCAGCTGATATGGCAAAACCACATTTCTCTATTTCAAATCCCTCTAATCTCATTCATTTGTAATATTGTTTTAATCTCAGGCGTTGATTTTGTATTTCATTTCCTATAAATTGTGACTTCTTTCATCATTTTTCCTTCATTGTCATTTACCTGCGATTTCTCTCCATTTCGTCTCCTTCATCTACTCTCAATACGGTATTCCCTCTAATCTTATTCTTCGATATGCTCTTTATTCTTTTTTTAAATGATCGATATTTTTTTCTAATTTTATTCATTATTGTTCTTATATCGTTTTTATTTCAAGTAATTGTTTGGATTCATTATGTGTTTTGTTGTTCTTATTTCATTTATTTTTATTCTTATTCATTATGTATTTTATTGTTATTATTTACAGGTTTCTTCTCATAAATTTCTTGATCTACGAATTTCTTCTCATCATATTTCTTTAATTTCTTATTTAACTTAGATTATCGATTTTATTTTTTTACATATTGGATGAAGATCGACAACATAAAATGCAGATAAAGATGTGATTACATGAACATTTTATTTTTCTACTGTGAAGATGAGGACATGATTATGTTTATATCGATCTGATACAAAGATCTTTGTAAAAGTTTTATAATTTAATTTTCGTTATATCTAATGTTAAATTGTAAAAAAATTTATTGTAAGAGATTTGGATCACTTCAACCATTTTATATTCGAATTATTTAATAAAATAATATTTATTAATCATTTTAATTATTTCGCCATGAATATTTTTTATCATGAAATTCATTATTCTATGTAGTGACTTTCAACATCTAATAATTTTGTTTAATGCATATTGATATTGTTTTTATTAATCATGTAATGAAATCTGGAATTCAAACATGATTATCCAATTTTAAATTTAAAATTGATTTGATAATTAATTATGTCGTTCCAATTATTTGGTAAATTTCATAAATTATGTAAGAAGATAAAAATTAAATAAATAGTTAGATGACTTACCTAAATATTTAGTTTGAATTTACCTAAAGAATACTAATATTATTTTTATTAATCATGTAATGAAATCCGCAATTAAAGCATGATTAGTCAACTTTGAATTTAGAATTGATTTGATAATTAATTACATATTTCTAATTATTTGGTAACTCCATAAATTATGTAAGCATAAACGAATTATAATAAAAATTTAAATGATTTACATAAATATTCCATTCGAATTTACCTAAAGAACATATAAGATTTAAATTATATTGGTATTCAAATTATGGATAATGATTTATCAAAATATTTTTTAATATTCATAATTTACCAAACGTGAGTATAGAACAAATATTACACAATTAAAATTCAAACTAATTATGAGATTTTATTTTTATTTTCTAATTTTTATTTGGTAATTTTTCATTTTTTTGTATTCAAATTAGGTCAAATAATACCAATAAGTCTATGTTCACTGTAAAATGCTATCAACCTTAAAAATTGAAGTCCTAAACGTCGCTAATTAATGTTTTTTTTTTTAGAAACACTAATGTATTTAATAATTAAAAGATGTATATTTGAATATATATTGGGAATAAGATAGAATAATTGCATTAATTTTGTGGAGTTTATGATTTGTAAATTGAAGTCCTACAATTATGCGGCTAATTAATGTATTTAATAATCATGAATTATACTTTAAAAAAAATGAATTATAGATTTGAATCTATATCGGTAATTTTATACATAACAACTAAAGTTAAATTAGTAGAGTTAATGATTTGTAAATTGAAATTCTAAAATTATGCGGCTAATTAATGTATTTAATAATTATGAATTATATATTTGAATCCTAAAATATGGTAATTATATTAACTGACTTAATGAATATTTAAAATATATATTTTACAAAGATGATGCACCTCCTCAATCATGTGATTGATGCAGTTTAAAATTGAATTAAATATATACCAAAATTTTAGGATAGTGGTCAGGTGACCATAGCTTTTAGATGTTTTTATTATTGTTATTGTAGTTATCCGAATATCTATTTTTTTAAATTTAATCAAAATTGCACAAAGTATATAACGAAAAATATGTTAATTATGTTTAATTGACTTAATTAACATGAAAAATATATATTAAACAAATAATGCACCTCCAGAAATGCCTAATTTTTTTGGAGAGTGATCAGTTTACCAAATCATCAAGTTGAATTTAAAACTTATTTTGGAATTTGACTCAAATAAAACACGAAATTATTATAATTAATTTCATTGACTTAATTAACATTAAAGATTTATATTTTACAAAGATGATGGATCTCCTCAATTGTGTAATTGAAAATGCTTAATTGTTGGAGTTTAAAATTGAATTAAATACATACCGAAAATAAGTACCAAGTGGTTAATTGAACGTATCTTGAATTGTTTTGTTTATCATCTAAATACATGAACATCTAATTTTTTTTTCGTTACTTCTAATAAACGTTTTTCCTTATCAAAATTGATAAATGGTTCATTAAAAAATTAAATTCTTATCAACTTTTAAAATTCTTCTATTAAGTAATATTTTATGATCAAAACATTATGACTTTATTTAATTGCAAGTATGAATAGTGTTACAAAAAAAAAACAATGAATTACTACAATGGTGATACTATATTCTATATATGTATTATTAGTATAAAATATGAATTTACTTTTAGATTTTTATATGAATATAAAATTTTAGTATTTTATTATAGATAATTATTTAAATACATAGTTGTAAGAATAAAATAATGCATGAACAATATTTTATTGAATGAAAATAATGACATTAATATGACGTGTTTTTTAAATTATTCTCAAGATCATATCTCAAAAAATTTCAAAAAATTAGACCATATCTAAATAATTAATTAAATTATTTTTTTAACTTTTTAAAATAATGTATTTAACATTATTAGAATATATATGGAAAGAGTATCATTTACAAAATTATATTGTGTGAATCATTTTGAAAATGATGTCGAGATATTTATTATTGCATTTCTTTAATATTATTTTAAACCAAGATTAGGGGAGGTGACAATTTAAGGATAATAAGTTTGACAGGAAGGATAATAAGTTCCGATTTGTGAAAAATAGGACATTATTAACTCTTTTTTCGGCAAAAGTTCGACAATTACAATTATTTTTTTGGTTAAAATTAGGATGTTAACTTTTTTTTTCCAAATACAAATTATTTTATTTGCTATTTGGTATTATAATGCTCTATATTATTATAAATAAAAGCATATATTTTCTCTTATGCAAAAAATTATAATTATTGTACAAATTAAATATGAGTGGAAAAATTGATATGAAGAAGAGGTAAAGAAAACTCAATAGTAACGGTAAGTAGAATTTTTCACATAACTCATTAAAAATGAGAGACAAATGTTTTTTTACGTAACTAGACATGTATGCGATTATAGACCCTCCTCATATATAAAATATATGGCAACGAACAAAATAAAGTGAATGCAATCAATGAAAATATTGAAAGTGTCAATTTTTTTTAATTATATATGTCTTAACATTAGTCGTTTATTCTCTAAATGTGTCGAAAGATGAGAACATATAAATATATGTTTTTAAAGGCAAATTAAGTATTATGATATGAGAAGGTTACAGAAGATTATCTTCCAAATTTTACTCTAAGAAATTGAGCATCCTTGACCTCTTCTTGACTGAGTCAACAATGATTAAGCATGAATGATGATAGGAAAATAAAGTAAGTTACACTATGCTCTTATTCTTTTGAATGCAAATATTTTATACATTTGTAATGTAATGAAGTCTAGAAGGAGTAACCTAATCTATGCTATGTAGCCATTTATTCCATGCTCAATATAATACATTTCAAGAATCATATTTTTTATTGTTTTAGAATAAAATTAGCACAAAGAATAAAGTAGATTAAGCTAAGTATTTTAAGAAGTTCTAAATTAATATTATTAGATTAAAATCAACCACCCTTATTCTAAAATGGGTTTGAAGGTACTTCGCAAATTTAGTTGTCGGTGTAATATTTAAAATCGTAACAGTATAATTGAAAAAAATGTATAAAATAATGTGTGAATAAAATAAAAATATAAATTGTCCATCATGAAATACAATATTTGTAAAATTCAATTAGTATTATATGACTCTCCAATCATTTTTTCGTATTTAAGACATGTGTGTTAATAATATTTTTAACAAATTGGGTTGTGCAATAAGATTAATTACTACTAAGCTTGAATTCATGCTCTCGAGGCAAGAATTATCTTCGGAAGAATTCCATGATTGAACTTGACCACTTCAAATCAAACATCATCAGTTAAGTTTCAAATTAGATAATTTTCGATTAATGTTATTTACAAATATGCATGTATAAATATATACTTTTAAACATTAATTTATTATAAAATTAAAATTTATTGTGTAAATATTAATATTTTTATATTCGGTGTCAAATAATTATTTATATTTTTTTCTTTTAAATTATAATTAGATTAATTTGAACTAAATGAAATTGGAACTATTTGATCAAAATTTAGTAATATAATTTTTCTTTAAATCCCCCGTATCTATCGTCCATAGTGTATAATTTATGTACACAAAATACTTTGAGGATAGAACAATAATTGCACCAACACATTGTGAAGTGAAGTCTATTAATAAGAAGCTTATGTCTATGATTTTTGGTAATTCTTTGGTGTATTTGAGTTTCGATAGTGTCTGTAGAACGGAGTTGCAGTCTTTTTTTTGTTGATATTTTAAATTATATTAGGTGTTCAGGAGTACTGAACCATCGTTTGATATTGAAGGAACGAGTGTCGGTAATGCTTCTTAAAAATATTGACAAAAAATTAGGTTTGTGCAATTGCACGACGTTGATTGTCACAAAACTTGAAAATTATATTCTTGAAGCATAAATAATTTTAAGAATGAATATTTGGAAAAAGGTGTTCATCACTATCTTTCGGATATAGGTTTTCACATACGAACCTTTATATTTGCCTTGATTCGGATGAGATACCATAAAAATATACAACAAATGTTGTTTGCAAAAAAGATTTTTAAAATATGTAATTTCAAGTACCTTTTTTTTTAATCTAAATTTGTGGATTCCTTTATTTTTTTATAGAGAGTATAAAAAACTTAATTTCAGTTTTTGCATATTTAGAGTACATTTTTATTTTTACTATTTTTGAATTGCAAATGATTTTGATCATAAAACTATTAAACAACCAACAAAACATTAAAATTTATTTTTTATTTTTACATAATTTTTTTCTTTCAACCCGCGAGGTTCGCGGGGCTAAGCTCTAGTAATCACATAATTGAAGAACTACTAAACACATTTAATTAAAAAACGAACAAACAACCTTTCAAAAAAAAAAAAAAACAAACAAATAACCAATCATTAAAGATCCCATCTTCAAAGAACATTTCTCCATCCTAAATTAACTTGCATTTTTCGGTGAACATACAAATTTAAAAAATAGAGTAATAAATAGATTTCGAGGGGTAATTTAACTTGCACCTTTTGATGGACAAACATTAAAAAAATTGAACTATTAGTAGAATTTTAAAGTATAATTTTATAAAATTTTATGTATAAAGTAAAAAATGGATTGAATTTTGTGTATGTGCGGACCCAAAATATTTTATGTAAAATTATTTATATTTTGAGGGTAAACTTTATGAAAATCTTTCTATTTTAAGAGCGTGTAAATTATTTTAAAACATATAAATAAAAAGGTGTGCAAATTATTTTGAAATATTTAAATAAAAATGTATGCAAATTATTATATGAACGAGGGTATTTATTAAAGTAAAAAAAAAAAAACACGAAATAAATAAGGGCTGAACCGTCATTCGATGAATGGCGCCACATGCCAATATAGCACGAATCACAAGCCAACACATGTAAAGTAATTTAAATAAAAATCCAATAAATATTAAAAAAACCAGCAAAATATGGAAGCAATGCCTCCCCTTGTCGCTGAGAATTGAGAAAGCTCTCTGCACTGCACACTGCACACTGCACCTGCTTACAATAAGTGCGTGTTCAACAAGATTAGTCAGTGCTGCTCAGAACCCCCATTTCCCCATGCTCCCCCATTTCTCTCTCCAATAATGCTTCACTCCGCCGGAATCTCGCCGCCGCGCTTCAGCGAGGACTTCGACAGCACTTGTTCCACGCCTTTCGTCAGCGCTCCCTCCAGTCCAGCTCACGCTCCTCCCTCCGGTTACTTTTTCAGCGCTCCGACGAGCCCTACGCACCACCTGTTTTCTGACGAGAAACTGATCAAGACGTCGCCATCGGATTATGAACCGGTTTACCTGTCGTCGGATTCCGGTTCGTTCGAATTTGAGTTTTCGTCGCGGTTTTCCCCAAATAGGCAGGGTTTGAACGCGTCGATGACGTCGGCGGATGAGCTGTTCTTCAACGGCCAGATCCGTCCAATTGATTTGCCGTCTCAATTGCGGAGACCGCAGGAAGAAGATGTTGCGAAATTTCTAGATCTGTGCGGCGGTGAGGTGAGAGGCAGGGATTTCAATTTCAAATCACGGA
This sequence comes from Stenogyne calaminthoides, assembly GCA_037126765.1. Taxonomy (NCBI): domain Eukaryota; kingdom Viridiplantae; phylum Streptophyta; class Magnoliopsida; order Lamiales; family Lamiaceae; genus Stenogyne; species Stenogyne calaminthoides. Next base: position 12,435,672 of record JBBCBC010000021.1, on the reverse strand, counting down.
GTATAAAGAAATCTCACAGGAAAGCCAGATCCATGTCGCCGTCACGCACCGCGGTGGATTACGAAGGGAAATGCTTAACGGAGGATCAAATTGAAGCGAAAGGGAACGAATCGAACGAAACGACGCCGTCTGTATCAGCTTCGTCGTCGCTGTCGTCGTCCACATCTGGAAGGAACTCGAAGAAATGGATATTTCTGAAGGATCTCCTACACAGGTGCAAAACCGAGGGGAGAGCTAACAACAAGGACCGGCTCTGGTCGGCGATTTCATTTTCTCCGGCGAAGGAAAGGAAGAAGAGCACTTCGTCTCCGGCGCTGTCGCCGCCGCCGTCGGCTCACGAGTTACATTACACGGCGAACAGAGCTCAGGCGGAGGAGATAAAGAAGAAGACGTTTCTGCCTTACAGGCAGGGTTTGCTAGGGTGCTTGGGGTTCAGTTCCAAGAGTTATGGCGCTTTCAGTGGATTTACAAAAAATCTGAACCCAATTTCTTCCAGGTGAATTGGAAATTCAAAACGCTATTCAATTCAGATATATGAAAATAAAAATGCATTTATGTATAGGTTTTGGGCTATTTTAATTCATGCCTTCTCCTTTTTATTATAAAATATTATTATCTATTTTGGAAAAAGGCAACGATTCTTCTCTTTGTGTGTGAGAGAATCTATTTGGATCACTTGGTTTTGTGATTTTGTTGCCGATTATTTTCCATTGATGTGAATCATAATCAGTTTAAGAGCTGCTTCTGTTGCTTGAAGAGTTGTAATTTTCGATTTTATTCCATATGTTTGTCCATATTTGCTGCATGTGAGGAAATTTGTAATGAATACTATGAAGTTGCTATCACTTTATTTTATATGGAAAGAACATTTGAGATCTTGTTTGGATTTGATAGCTCATTTTAATTTGAAGAAAATAATATTTTCTTGTACTTTTGAATGTATTCATTTCATTTACTTTTTCATGCATCTAATTTCAGTTTCTGTGTTTTTAATATGATGTCAAATGTCATATACTCCCTCGGATCTCAAAGGAACGTACACGTTTATTATTTTCACGTGTTTTTGCGAGTGAATTTTTATTAGTATTTGAAATAATAAAATAATTTTTAAAGATACATGTAATAGATGAGATGTAAATTTATAATACTCCTTTTTAAAAATCACTTTATCATTTGAAATACTAATAAACAACTCACTCACAAAACTCAATAATAAATGATGGTGTGCATATTTTTATGGAACAGAGGTAGTATTTGATATTTATATTAGTATACACATAATATAAATGAAATCAGTGAATAACTCAAGTAGGCCAATTTAAAAACAAACCAAAGATTGTGGGGACGTCGCCGTTGGATGGGGGCGTTTAAGTAAAAGTCAATTTATCATTTTAAATAATAGTCACAGCGACTATTAAAATTGTGCGAGAAAAATTTACAAATGATTATGAAACTTTGCTCGATTTTAGAAATAGTTTTGTAAGTTTTTATTTTATTAATTGTGGTCTTTTGGTTTGAATTGTAGTCATTTTTGCCCGAAAATTGAAAATTTTAATTTTAAAATATGATGTATTGTAATGCGAATAGTATAAGTTTTAACCCTCGACTTTAAATCACTTCGAAATTAGCCACGATAATGAATGTAATTGTGATTTTGACGTTATGCGATTCACGGGGAGGTGTAATCAAAACATGAAATTGATTGAATTTTTCTTTCTTGATGAAAGAAATTCAAATGAGAGCGTGGTGACGACAAAATAATGTGATTAGAATAAAAATTTAGGTCAATTTTTAGATCAAATTTTAAATTATCCGGCGAAAAGGACTACAATTGAAACCAAAAGGACCACAATTGATAAAATAAAAACTTACAGGACTATTTCTGAAATCGGACAATTACAAGACCATTTGTGATATTTTCTCAAAATTGTGCTCAATTATTTGAGCACAGATTTTAAGAAAATATAAATAAAATATATTATAGGGTATTGTAGGGTCTATTGATAGAGAAAGTGAATTTTGTGGGTAAAGTAAGTCATAGAGATGTTAATTGGCGAAAAAGCATTTTAAACCTATTATATATACGCAATGATGGGAGGCCTGCTTTAAAATCCAACCTTTTGGCGTGAGATCGATTAGCTCATGCTGAATTTAAGAAGGCTAACCCATTAAAGCCCGTTTAAAATTATATATATACTCAATTTTTTTTTTTTTTATTTATTTTCTAATTTTTTAATTAATTTTTTTAAAAGTTTTTTCACAAATTTAAATAAGGCAAAAATTAATTATGGCCAATCAATTACAAATTAAATATTTCTATTTGATTTAGTCAATTAATAATTAATCCTCTCCAATTCAATATTTTTTACAGTTTTGAATTTCTATTGAATTGAATAAATAAGTAAAATATTAATCCAATATAAAATAATAATATAATATTTTTATAAATTCTATTATGAAATTTGTTCATAATATGAAATCGATATCATTATAATTATAAATTAATATTATGGAATTAATTTATAAATGTGATGATACAAATTTTATATTATTAACTAATTTCATTTGCTCAATTATGTTAAAAGATGAAACTAATTTTATATTTTGAACATTTGTTATTAAAGATGATGTATTGTTTGGATCGAAATTTTTGTCATTATGTAATGTTAATGTTTTAACTTTTTTTTTAATTTTTTCGAGTCTGAAAGGTGGCTTTGTTTAGACCCGCTATTTTGTTAGGTAAATTGTGAGGTCCATTTAAAATGAACCACTTAAGGCAGACCGTTTGCCCAGAGTCATGGGTTAGGGCCCGAATAACAATACTAGTAAGTCATGGGAATAACTCTCGGCAGAAATTAAGTGATGGTTTAAGGGTGGAGATAAAGTAGGTGTGTCCATAAAAGTGATTAGTACACTTTTGATGAACGGACAAATAAGAAAAACGAACACAATTTTGGTGGATGGAAGAAGTAATAAATAACTCTCATATTAAAACTTGTATCAATAACGAAGGGGTAAACAAATTTCGGATGGAAGAAGTATTATTTATAACTTATACTCAAAGTGGTTTTGTTTCTCTCTTTTAAGTAATGACAAAGTATAGGGTGAACAAGTTTCATGGTGAAATTAGTTAACTAGTGTGACTTATATTACTAAAGAGTGTGACTTTTTATTATAGATAGTTTGATTTTTTACTATAAATGGTATTATTCATAAAAGTAAAGGATATGATTTTTACTATAGCAGAGGATATAATATCGATAACTGAAGTGTGTGATTTATATTATTAAAGGGTGTAACTTATATTAATAAAGAATATGGCTGTAAAAAAAAAAAAAAATTTCACGGTGAACTAATTTTACAGCATTCCAACTTTAAGTAATTGTGTCACATATAATATTCGTTTTTTAGGCCATGATATACTCAAAGTGCTTTTATTTCTCTCTTTTAAGTAATTGTGCCACATATAATATTTGTTTGTAGGTCATGATATATGTTGTTACCGATATAGATTCGAGAGGATTAATGTGGATTGATGTGGCAATGGATTGATTTGATAAAACAATGAATGTTTTTTATAATTCGATATTACATGAATGTTTTGAGAATGTTTCGCCAATCATCACTACTTAAAGGATGTCTTTCCTATCTTGAAGTGTCTTGTCTGATTGACACTCTATTGATGGTTGGGCTCTATATTGGGCGAGGTTAACCTTTTGGTGCTCGACACGCGACCGTTTTATTCAACATTTTGGTGCTCGTTGTATGATTCTCTTCGCAAGTCAATACTCGCTCAAGTGTATAACTCTTTTTTAAAGGTTTTTACTCGCCATCAAATTGAATAATTTTAGCAATTTTGTCCACGTGGTAAATTGTGACACGTAAAAATAATTCATGCCACACCAATATAATTTTATATATAACTACATTGCACAAATTACTTAAGAAGAGGATAAGATAAATAAAACAAATTAAATTGTCAAATGCCAAGTTGCCATTCATATCTCAGTTCTCACATGGTCAATAATATTAGATTGCAATCTTGCAAGTTGTTAGGTGCATACCAAATCTGCCCCACTAGTCCTTTTTTAAGATCATGATTGTGTACTTTTTGGATGTTCTCTTTTTTTCCTTTTTCATCCTAGCTAAAATATCTTTTATAACATATGAAAGATTTAAATATTCTTAGAGTTAATATGCTGTGAAACTTGTTTATCGTGAATTTATTTTTTTTTACATATATTTTAGTAATATAAGTTACATTATTTAGTAATATAAGTCACACACTCCAGTTATTACTATGACACTCTTTTTTATAATATAAGTTTTATGAAGAATTTACATTATAGTAAAAAAAAGTCACACACTTTACAGTAAAAAGTTACACTTTAGTAATATAAGTCACACTCCTTAACCAGTTTCACCGTAAAACTTGTTCACACTACACTTTGCCATATTGTTATCATTTTACTTTCCAAAAGATTTATCAATCAATTAAGGGTTAGGTCTCATATCCACTCTGGTGTGCCGTATACTCATAGTACATTTTAGAGACGTGCAACTTGTTATGCTGAAAAGTGCAATTTATTTACACATAAGAGTGCAATTGTTAATATGAAAACATAGTTGCATGCTTCTGTTTGGAATAGCTGCACGTTTATATTTTTTATATTTGCACGCTTCTAAAATACATTATGAGTGCACGGTGCACCCGTGTGCACATGAGACCCACTCATCAGTTAAGTTGTGACTCTCCCGTTAAACTTATTCATCGTATAATTAATTTTATATTTATAGATATAATTTTTCACTTATTACAATTAATATACTTTTATTATATAGATCACATTTTTCAGTTATCACTATTAAATACCCTTATTATAATATAAGTCATATTCTTTAGTATTTTGAGTAATATTTTTTATATAATAAAATGACATACCTTTTAATTATTATAATTAATACCCTTTAATAATATAAATTATTTTTTAATTAATTTTACAGATTTTTATGTGAAATTTATTCGCCTTATATTTTGCCTCATTTAAGACACCAGATTTATCCACCGACCACCGTTATATATGTTCAGTCCTGAATTATAAAAATCAATTACACATCCTCCTAAAGCACCAAATATATATAAATAAAGAGTAGGTTTAGTGTGAAAATTTTTATGTATGAAAAACTATAAAATTGTCCTAAATCAATCATCTATACCCTAAACACTAAATAATGAACACTAAATTATGATCTATTCGGGCCGGGTGAACCATGAACCACTTGGACAGAGTGAACCATGAACCACTCATTTTTGTCTTGCCTTCACCAATTACAGAATTTGATTGTAAATTAAAAAAATTCATGTATGAAAATTTTCATACTAAACTTTATCATAAATAAAATGATTAAGCATGTTAATAAATAATAATACATACATACATCCACCGACATATTTGCAGTTTAATTTCTTGTGCAAGTTCAAACTCAGCAAAAGTACATCCCCTAACAAATCTGAATATTGTTTTCCTTTTTCCATTTTCAATACATTTAAATATCAACCTAAATTTATGAATAATATTTTGTATGTGCATGGATTCAATAAGTATGAGATTGGAGGTCGAATTTTACTGAAATTTTGGTAGTGGTTGGATATTCACACACTCAAAATTCTATCACATACATTGCCACATCTGACGTTTATCAATTAGCAATGCTCTGGTTATATAAAATAGTATTTGTAATTTACAATTTTAGAAGGTATCGAAATGTGTAGTTGGGTGATGAGGAACATTCAATGAGATGGTTTCTCTTGTAATAATAATTAAAAAAAATACTTAATTATAAAATTATACTACTCCATCATTTTTTTATTTAGTCATTTCACTTTTGGCTCGTGTTTTAGCGAGCGAATTGTTTATTAGCACATGAAATGATAAAGTGACTTTTAAGAAGGTGTGAGATAGATGATGGGTATGACTATCATAACACACCTTAAAAATCTATTTATTATTTTAAATATTAATAAAGAATTTAAGTAAATGAATAACCTAAAATAGGAGGGGGAATAATTTATAATGTGAAAGTTGACTTATTTTTAAATTTTACCAGAGTTTGACAAACACAATTGTTGCAGCATTCATAATGAAACACGTTACAAAGCGCTAGTAAAATAGTCTTATGGTTCACCTAAGCTGCCTACCACTTTTTCACTAATTATCTTTGTCCCACTGGAACCAATTAGGTCCACTAAAAACAAATAAATAAGTAAAGATAACTAAAAACGAGCTTGAATGTTTAAAAGAAATTGCTCATTAAAAAAATGTGCAAAAGTTACACGATGCATTTGATGATCACAAGATCTACTCATAAGTAAATTTTGAAAAGTAAAACGCCTATGAATGAATCAGATATGTACATAAATTTTATAACTATTATATATAAAAATTATCATTATTATACGTAAAAACTATCAGTGTTTAAAAAATAAAGTTTTTTTAAACAATAATTTTTTGTTGCATAACAATAATGTTTTTTTTATACTTAACAATGATATTAAAAAAAACAGAGTATATCGTGAACTAAAAATTCACACACAAAATCTAAAAAAAGGTAAAAAAATATAAAATTGCTTTGATAAGTACTCCATTCGTCCCAAGATAATGTACACACTTTCTTTTCTGGTCCGTCCCATAATAACATGCACACCCCCAAAAATAGAAAACTTTCAATAATTTTTATCTTCACCATATTTACAATATTACACAAAATGATACTATTACTTTTGATTTTATATATACACATAATTCAATTCATTTTTTTATTTTTTTATAGAATTTTTTTTAAAATTTCAATTTTATAATCTTTGTACCCATGCATATTACCGTGGGACCGAGGGAGTATAAAAGAGTATGTATATTTGTTTCGGAAAGTTGTCGCCGACCAATTTGGAAATTGGAACCTCGTGATTTTACTTTTCTACCCATAATCAAACACCGAATAATGGGCCGCATTGAATGGGCTTATTCAGATCTGAATCTAACCGATTTATGACCCATCACACAAATGATGGCCCAAATTTAATTTGGTTTCAGCCCATACCCGGAACACTATCGTCACCTTCTCAATTACTTTGGAGAAAGAAGCCTTTTACTTTAACCAGTCGAAAAAGTAAAAAGCAAAAATGTCAATTCCTTTCGGCCCCTTCTCTCCCCAAATGTAAAATTTTCTTTCTTTTGAGATGTGTTGAAACGGCAATTGTGAGTGGAGAAATCAATTTTGGAGGCCGATATGGGATCGGAGAGTGGCGCCACCGCTTCGCCGTCTTCTTCTCCGGCGGCGAGTGCTAAACGTGGTAGAGATCCCGAAGATGAGGTTTATGTTGATAATCTGCACTCTCATAAGCGATATCTTAGTGAGGTCTGATTTAATTTCTAATGTAGTGTATTTTCTTGTTTCAATTATCAATTGTTTTCTTTTCAGAAAATGCATGTTTCTCAGTTCTCACAAGATTGTTTACTTTTTTAATTAATTATGATTTTTAAATGTGAATTCGCTTGAAGCTTTTGTACTGTTATGCTTATTTCGAATTGAAATCTATGTGAAATTATCATGAATTTTGGATTTATGCTGTCTGTTTTGAAGCTTGGATTTTTATGAGCTAAAAATTATGAAACAACAAATTTGTCCTCTTTGTACAAACAATCAATTTAAATGTTTGTACAAATTGAACTGTGACACACACACATATTGATTTTGTATAATACATATTCAATGATTTTCATTTGACAAATTATTGTTAGTTGATGCACCTCTGAGTAGGAATGCTTATTCCTGATTTGCTAATGTTTGTGTCTTTGGATGCATCTTGTGCCTTACCTTTTCTTATATTATATTGAAAGAATTGCAGATTATGGCGTCAAGTTTGAATGGGTTAACGGTTGGAGATAACATGCCTGATAATCTTATGGATTCTCCTATAAGGTCCGAAAGCACGATTCCCTATCATAGGTAAGTAATATTTCTTTTATATGTGCAAAATTAGTAATACGCTGCCCTCTCATACTTATTATAATCATACATATTAACATGTAAGTTAATTAAGCATGAATTCTGGCTCCCAGAAAGAGGTTGATGTGATTAAAGCTCGTCAGAAATATATTAATGCAAAAACTTAAGAAAGTCGAGCGTATATTTGCATTTGCACTCAACAACCTTTCTTATTGTGATATATGTTTGGTCTTTGTGTGTAAGGCTAATTAAACTCAATATATGGTTGTACTTGTGATGATGAACACCATATTCCCTGTTTGGCATTTGTTCATCTTTTCCCGTGTTGAATTTCCCTCAACATCTATAATTTCAGGGATGAAACATCTGTACAATATTCACCTATGTCAGAAGATTCAGACGACTCAAGGTATTACGACAACACCTGTTCTTCCCAGCCCGAGAGTGCTCCCACTAGCCCCGTATCTCCATACAGGTGTCAAAAACCCCTAAGCGCATTCATTTCAGGACATCCCACCACTTCATATTCTTCACATGGTTCATCTACACCCTCTTCACAGCAACGTCAGCGTGGCTCTGATACCGAGGGACGATTTCCATCATCACCAAGTGACATATGTCACTCGGCTGACTTAAGAAGGGCTGCTCTTCTGAGATCCGTGCAAATGAGAGCACAGCCTTTAGGGTCATCACAATTTGAATTACAACAAGAATCTGGGAGCAATATAGTGGTTGGGGAGAGGCCATGTTCGTATATGAAGCTTGATGTTGATGAGAGGAGCTATCAGATTCCCGAATGTACACCGTTGAGTGTATCAAAGAGTGAAAACGTGGAGAAGTCTTGCTCGTTGGATTTGAATCTGAAAGGGAATGAGTCTTCTGGTGAATGAAAACTTTCAGATCATTGACTTGCTTCAGTGTTGAATATTTGTGAATATGGAAGCTGTTCGTTTTTTTCAGTTTACCCGGTGGCCTTGCTGCTTGGAGTTTGTGCTGCCCCCGGTTTTCTGGCTATTTTAAAAGTTTCAGTTGACCTGGATGATCTAATTTGCTGTACTGATTTTTGTTGGAGCGCCTTGCTGCTCGTCTGGTATATGCTTCCACGGACACTTGCTGCTTTTGCAAACGTTTATAATAACATATTGCTTAATTTTTTTGTCCTACCTCAAGGAAACCTTCACTAAGAGGATTTCTATTACACGATCGCATCAAGTTCATTTTTTTTCTGGGATTGAATTAAACGTACTTTACAGCTCCCAGATGTTACATCTGTCACTTTGGCTAAGGTCTCAGGTTCGAGTTTGTCTTGCCTAAAAAAAAAATATTGCGGATTATGCGTGCATATTCAAATTTGTTTGGTTTTTTTGTTCACTGTTTGGGTGTTTTTCAGGTGATGTAAAAAAAGATGAAAGTCGTGTTTACATACGCATGTGGCAAGTGATTTATGTTGCATTGCTGCTTGGCCAAATAAATTGATTCTGTCCCCTGAAAATTGAAAGACAAAATGAACACAAAAACAAATAATGAACATGATTCAATGATTCAATGATTTTGAGAAGAGCAACAAATAAAATTAAAATAAATAAACTGGAGCGTCCCAAAAACTGCTCTGCAAGACAGCGAGAACAAGTCGATTCGACTCGATTCAATACGATTCACTGCCATAAATATTACAAGACATGAAACAAGCAAAATGTAAAGTAAAATTGTGAACATGGTGCACTTAATAAGGCTAGCGAATCTATCATCAGAAATTGTTGAGCTCGATTACAATCTCTAGAGTGACAAGAGGTTCGTTTGATTAGCTTCGAATCACCCTAATTATTGCTCCATAAATCTGAACATTATGCAATAAACACATGTCATCTGCTACCTGAGGGATTCCATTCCATGTGCATCATACTGGCGTTCAAATACTCTAGATCCGCCAAGTGAACTTTTTTCATGTCAAGTTGTCGTTTTAGCTCAGAAATGCGATCAGAAATCTGTAAACCTAACTTGTATTGAGCTTCATCATCCAATGGAATTTCCGATGACTTGGATTTGCTCGTGGCCGACCAATGGTTGAGATCAACTGTTATGCCTTTTAACCTACAACCAAAAATGGAGACAACATCTCATTCAATCTTCAAGTATGCAAATCACATTTTGTTCAAAGAAAACCATGTATACGATGGATGGAAAAGGATGCAATGAAAATTTTCTGCTGAGGTATATATGTAATATGGAGAAGCTCTTACTTGTTAACTATATCCAGATGAGTTGAGTGATTCGGCACATTAAAGAAGGCGTCTGCACAATCCTTGCTCGTCCTTGTCAATCCCACTAGTTCACCAAAAGACTTGCATTTCATATGTATATCATAATCAGAAGTATTTTCGCTTATGTTCGTGATTCTAATCGTAACTAGATCTACAGCATCAAGACGGTCAACTGGAAATACTTGATTTCCAACTGTAACTTGACCAGTTATAACCGCTTTTCTGCTCGAGTCTACATCCTGTACACAGATGGATGAATTACCTCAGTATGTTGTAAAACTTATGCTAAAGAAAAATATACCAAAATAAAGAAACTTTAATTACCTCAAATTCGATGTTGCAACACCTAAGTTTGTTAGATGCAGTCACAAAAGAAGCACCAGAAACCTTCCCAAAAATAGAAATAGCTTCTACGAGCTCCATGAGACCAACTGTAGAAGGTACATTCTTAATGGAAACAGAGAGTGGACCTTCTATATGAGAGACCTTTCTAGTGTCGTCAGTACATGTTGGTGAATGACCGTTTCCACCAATCTTGGGACCTGAAGTCGTAGAAGCTTTTACAGTGGCTGCTGATAAAATTTCATTCGCACTTGACTTATTATCTGAAGAGAGGGGCTTGCAAGGGGATTCCTTTCTACGGGGGCGGGATTTCTGGATACAAATAGGAAATATAAATATAAAGGGTTAAAAACATTAATCATCAAACCACACCCAAATTTTACACTTTACCACCTATTCTTTTGTTGAGATTTAAACATCCAAACTACTGTTTTCTTCTCCATGTTGCCATTTACAAAACATTGGTTGTGGAATATAAGCTGATTTCCTGCATGCCAAGTTTTAGCTATTTTTGGGTTTCGTGTTCATCTTTGAACCTTTAACTAAAAACAAAATAAAATAACTACAGCAGCTCTACTGACTACTTGGATGTCCATTTCTTTCTCTATTTATTCATTGTAGATTCCTTTCTTCCTAAACCCAATAGTAGCAAGAACTTGGCCATGTAGAGGAACATTCCACTGCTTTTTGTCTTTTAGATTGCAAAGTGTTGGAAAGTTATGGATGTATGTTGCTACCCCTAATATTAAACTGTAGAGAAAAGCTTTACCATCTCCATATGACAGAGTACTGCCTAAAATGAACTCAAAGTAGTCACTAAAAATATCAAATGTTACTCAGAAAAGGACACATTGATACAAGAATGATAAGATTATCTCCAAATTTTAAGAGCAAATCGTGATAAGGACAATTCAGTGTGTTTGAAGCTACACAAGGTGCATGCGACATAATCTACAGTATTTTCATTCACAAAGGATACAAACAAGATCCATGATATTATCTAAAAGTTGACGAGTAAATAGTGATATAAGAACAACTATTAAAACATACCGGAAAAAGATCAGGTTTCTCGGTAGCCAATATTATTTTCTTAGCTGAACATTCAGATATTCCCGGGCCCAATTCCAAAAAATCATCATCCTCAATGGAAGAAGCATGCAACATTATCTACAGTATTTTCATTCACAAAAGATACAAACAAGATCAATGACATTATCTCAAAGTTCACGAGTAAACAGTGATATATGAACACCTGTAAAACATACCGGAAAAAGATCAGGTTTCTCAGTAGCCAATTTTATTTTCTTAGCAGAACATTCAGATATTCCCGTGCCCAAATCCAAAAAATCATCATCCTCAATGGAAGAAGAGTCAACAGCTCAAGTCAGAAAGGAAACAAACAAGATCAACAACGTTACTACACAATTTAATAGGAAACACCATTACGGGTATCTGTAAAACATACCAAAAAATCGTCATGTTTCTCGGTAGCCAATTTTATTTTCTTAGCAGGACATTCTGATACAGGACCCAAATCAGAGAACACGTCATTGCCCACAGAAAAGAGAGTTGCCCTACTTGAACTCGCAAATCCTTTAGTTTGGAAGCTGGTCAATTTAAAGATGTAAGCTATAAATGTCAATGGCAGCTACTATAAAATTTCCTGGCTGCTTACTGGTATATCTAGATTACTATTTATTATGCCTTCTATGGCCATCAATCTAGTTTATGAAGAACAAACACACTGAAGAAACTATTCATCAAGAATTCAGCAATAAACAACAAATGTCACCATTATAACCCATAAAATTGAATACAGCCAAACATCATATAAGCAAACACAAAATACACATTCAGAAATACTTTAATATTTACACTGACATTAATAGGTCGTTCAATCAATTCCGTAGAGTTTAACCTGCAATTAATCTGGCAATGGCGGCAGTTAAGAAAACTGATCATTGATCTTGGCGGCATTTTGCTACGCGTGTTTCTCCAACATGTACCTGAAAAGGGGAAAAAAAGAAATTGAGCTGAACGAACTGAAATTGGAATCCGGAAATAAGTTAGGTTTCTGGCTGTGATTATAACCAGCAAGATATAAGTAAAAGGAAGCTGCAAGCTTTGATTTCATCTTCGTCGGAGTAAGAGCGCCGCCGTCCGTCGCGACGCCGTGCCGCGGTGTGTATTACAACCGGGCCTGAAATGATATCAAATTAAAAACCCGACCTATGATTCGAAATTAATAATTATACTTATCAATATCATATGTCAGAATGATGTTGTTGGGCTTTATTTGGGCTCGTAATATTAAGCCCATACAGCAAACCAAAATTACTTGATTTTTTTGAAAGAATCATTTTAGATGGGATCATTTGCTAATATACCTTATCTTTTATGCACATGAGATTAAGATATATTTATTCCATATAATTTTAGGTTTGGATGATTTTAAAGTGGGCTCGAGCTAGATGAGACAAATAAAAAGATCAAAATATTAAAAATTTATTTGTATTTATCACACGATTCGAGCCCATTTGATTGGACAATGAGAATGAATCATGTCTGCACTCATAGTATCGTTGCTATGAAAATTTACTAACTATTGATTCGGATGATAAGATATTATTTAAAAAATTACAGTCCTATACATCAAAATTTATCTAGCCATTTGAAATTATTTTCATAATCCAAATTCAAACTAATAATTTGGAATATAAAAAATTTCAAATCAAACTCATTTGAAATCACTGGAACTCTCATATCATTCACAAAAATTTAATCTTCTTGGTTATTTTCAGGTTGTTGGGTCAAATTGGGCCAACGGGCCGAGCCGAATATTATAATATCTTGGCCCAAATATAAACTTAGCAATATAAAAAAAACAATCCGGCCCCTAAATTCACGTATCAATTTTCCGTATAAACAATATATATGTTTATTTAAAGAAAAACGTATTACGAACAAAATAAAATGAACAGACACGTGGCAAACTATTACTGGTACAAACAAGCTGGGACGCTCTCTGATTGGTTAATTCCCCAAAGACCACGTTGCATACTGAAAACCTTTGTTCTTCTCCCAGCTCTTTTCTCTGCGATTATGAAGACTTCGTGTTCTCTTCCTTTCACGGCTCACCATTCTCCAAACTCCAACAACGAGAGATCTCACAATCGTATACGCCCGCTATCATATACGTACATTGATACGTATAACGCTACTGCTACTCTTCGAGGAATCAGCAAACCTCATTGGTTCTTCACTTTACTGCCGTGAAGATCCGATCCGAAACCCTAATTTGTCCGTGTCGTAGTTTTGATTCCTGTGCCTGGTTACATGGCGCATCGGAGATCAAAATTATTGCTCCTTTTCTGCGTTGTATCGTACTTTGTGATTGCCATTGCAGCGTAAGTGTTTGGAAAAAATGCTTTTGTTGTTGATGGATTTTTATTCAAAAAGCGAGTGACTGATTTTTGATTGTGTAACAGGAAGAGTTATTATGATATTCTCCAAGTTCAGAAAGGCGCTTCGGATGACCAAATAAAGCGTGCTTATCGGAAGCTTGCGTTGAAGTACCATCCAGATAAAAATCAAGGAAATGAGGAGGCGAACAAGAGATTCGCAGAAATCAACAATGGTATTCCACTTTTCTCTAATTTCGTCTTTTATTTTTAGTTATATTGGTGATAATATTGTAGCTTAGGAAAACTGTGATTTAGGGCGCGGCTATTCACACAGTGGCTATGTTGAGCAGATGTCCGTGTGCCAATAGCCGCCTCCATATATTTGTTTGTAGGTTTTTAACTGATTTAAATGGTGAAATCTCGTAGCTTATGAAGTTTTGTCGGATAGCGAAAAGAGGGGTATATATGATAGATATGGTGAGGAAGGTCTCAAGCAGCATGCTGCAAGCGGGGGCAGAGGAGGAGGTGGGGGGATGAACCTTCAGGATATTTTCGGCCAGTAAGTATCTATATATAGCTGTGCTGATTTCAATCCCTTTAGTACCTGCATTTTTCAATCAATTGTAGCTGTTGTGATCTTGTTTTGGTTTCAGAGAAAATTTTGAATGTTGGTACACATTGCCTTTCTGTTTTCTCATGTTTATGAATTCAGCTCTTCGGTTGCAACAAGGATAATAATAATTTAGTAATAATTAAATTAGGGCCTGATGGTTTCATCTTGATGCTTATCCAGTGTCATAAACATATGAAGCTTTCTCAGGGATCATCCTTTTATCAGTTTTATTAGTAAGAAAAGATAGTTAATCTTCTTGTCCCATTGTCACTGGCATTTTGTGATTGATCCATTTAGAACAGATCACTTCATTTTGAAATAGAAATCTGCAGAAAAAAGGATTTTGTTGAATTTATATCTCAAAAGTGAATGATATATGCACATACCGTTCTAAGTTTCTCTGCGGAAGAGAGTTGGAGAAGGGGTGGAAATTTGCCTTAAATTTTAAATTAGCATAATAGCAATGCTGTGTGAGAATTTTATTCTATCAATGATTCTGATGTCCATGATTCTTTTGTACTTTAGTTTACCACAAATGAATTTTCACTATTGAAGGCATAAAATCTGTCAATACTTGTACAAGCAGATTTATTATGGTGCTGATGCTTTCCTTTGGTTTTGGGATTTGTTTTTATTTTGTGAAATTTAAACTTAATCTATGATTCTACAAGTTGGTTTTCTTATTTAAAAAATGTCTTTTCAGATTTTTTGGTGGAGGTTCTAATATGGAAGAGGAAGAGAGGGTTGTGAAAGGCGATGATGTAATTGTTGATTTGGATGCAACTCTAGAAGACTTGTATATGGGTGGTAGTTTGAAGGTATTGAATATGTCAGTCACACCGAAGCAAGCCTTTTACACTGTTAAATTCTCGATTAATGAAGTGGTGTATGCATGTAATGCTCAATAATTGCAGAAAATGAAATAGTTCTCACTCAAGATAATTAGATAACTACTAATCGTTTATTCTTGGTCATGTGTGGGTGTGTATTTTATATGCTTCATTTGGTCCAGCCTGTATGGCAAAATCCTCAAGCTATGATCTTACTCTGGCTTCTTCAAGAATATTGTCTAATGCACATATAGGCTCATAGTCTCGATATTTTGATTAAGTAAGAGATTGAGGGGGTGCTTGGTTGGGAGGGTGTTGGGGGGGAAGTTATGGGAATCAAAGTCATAGTGTGTGTTTGGAATTACACTACTATAACTTTGATTCCCCCAAAGCAAGGAATCTACCAAAAGTCTCAAGTAGGTGAGTATGACTTTGATTGCTTTCCGTTCACTTTTCTATTCCATTTCTTATTATTTTACCAAGCATCCCCTGACTACTGCCTTATTACTTCACAAAACATGCACATGCTGAAATAACCAAAGTTTCATTCCATAAACCGCTATAATTCAAACATTTAAATTAATATTATAATAGTTCGGAATTTGAATTTATTAGGTTTGGAGAGTGAAGAATGTCATTAAACCTGCCCCTGGTAAGAGGCGCTGTAATTGTAGAAATGAGGTCTATCACAAGCAAATTGGTCCAGGGATGTTTCAGCAGATGACAGAGCAGGTATGCTATCTTTTCACAATTGCAAGAGATGTCAATTAAATGTTGCCTATTACATCTATCTAAGATGTATTTGGTTGCTTTACAGGTTTGTGAACAGTGCCAGAATGTGAAGTATGAGAGGGAGGGTGAATTCATCACCGTGGATATTGAGAAAGGAATGCAGGATTCGAAAGTAAGTTTTTTTTTCTTTCTTATTGTTTGTGTATGCCTTGTGCCAGTGATAGAAGATGCATTTCTCCTGATATGCTGATTCCATGTGCTCTGTCATCATATCTAATTCAAAATCTCTAAGGCTGACGTTGGTTTTGGGATTTAGGTGTGCGGGGAAAGTTAGGATTTTAAAATCCTGGTGCATAGTAAAAGTATGTAATTTTTTGGGATTTTGGTAGGGTGACATTTTGCTTCATGTTAAATCAAAGGTTTAATAATAATTGATGTTGTATTATTATATTGTGTTGGGTGAGGGAAAAGTATTAGAGAGAACTGAGTGTGATAGATAAGTGTTGATGTGATTGTATTAAATTTTGTGAAAATAGGTGTGTATGTGTATTTTATAGGAGAAACTAGATCTGGAAACCCCAAAATAGATAATGACGTGGATTGCAAAGTCCTAATCGTGGGAGTTCTTGTGGATGCATGTATACCGTCTGATATGCACACAACAGAACCTTGTGGCTTTACTTATAGGCTTCTTTAGTATATTGTTTAGGGATTTGAATGATAATTTCTTCTGAGTAGGTCTTCTGCTAGTTAATGGAAGGGTGTGTTATGTACACTTCCCTAACCAACCCAACAAACTCATGAATTCTTTTTAGTAATTTTAAGATAATATTTTAATCTGAAGGTCCTTGAGTGTAGTTTGTAGGGCTCTCAAAAAAGTTCTTACTGTTCCGCCTTACAGGAAATATCATTTTATGAAGAGGGTGAGCCAATAATTGATGGTGAACCTGGAGATCTTAAGGTATGATCAATATCCTTGGTTTTTATAGTGGTGATTGTGGATTTTTAATTTATTTATATTGATTGGTTAACTTGTATGCATAGTTTCGTATTCGGACTGCACCTCATGATCGCTTCAGAAGGGAAGGCAATGATCTGCATATAACTGTCACTATTACTTTGGTAATGTTTCTGGACAATCTTCAACACTATTTAATATTGTTTGCAACAGTGTGTGGTATATGGTGGGTTTGCTGTTTATTTTGTATATTTTCTCTGCAAGCCTGACAGACCCTTTGATTTTTTTTTTTTTTTTTCCTTTTTCATCTCAGCCCAAGATGTATAATTATCTAGTTTCTGACATTTTTATTGACATTGGACAGATAAACATAGAAGACAAATGCTCTTCGTACAACAGATAAATTTATATCAGATATCAAAGTGCCCCTCAATACAATGAGAAAGGCACACTTAAGTAATCATTTATTGTGTTTGGCTAAGCTGGTGTTAATTATTTGTTCTTTTCTTGGATGATGATGCTCAACATTAAACATAGGACTAATAGCTATGTAGCATATGCTTGCTTGCAATATTATGTGTTTCCAACATATAAGCGCGTCCTAATTTTTATGATATTCAATATCATGTAAATATTGACACCCTAAATTATCCCTCAGGTTCAAGCTCTTGTTGGTTTTGAGAAGACCATTAAACACCTCGATGAACATTTGGTGGACATTAGCTCCAAGGTGAGTGAAAATAGATATGCTATACTCTCTGAATGTTAAATTTATTTGGGTGAACATTCCATCTGAATGTTGAATTAATTTTGCACCAGGGTATCACAAAGCCGAAACAAGTGAAGAAGTTTAAAGGGCAAGGCATGCCGATATATTATAGCGACAAAAAAGGAGATTTATACGTGACGTTTGAGGTTCTTTTCCCATCCTCATTAACGGATGACCAAAAAACAAAGATCAAGGAGATACTAGGTTAGGTATTAGATTGTAATGTAGCAAGACTGTGATTGCGGATCTAAGCTACACCTTGGTAAATTTTTATCGTTTATACTCTTTGCAATTTTGTTTAAATTGTAGATCATTTGTGAAGAGATGTAACCCTCATGGAACTGTATAAGATGATTTCCTCTTCTTAGCTTGATTGATAACTAATGGCACCATATCTGCCATTTTTTTGTTGTTAATCTATTTGAATAGATTGATGAGGCCTTAATTGTTGCTTGATTAATTGCTGCTGTGAACTTTAAATATTTTGTCAAAAATTCGTATGAGACAGTCTCATGCATGAGATGAGGTACAATCAGTACAAATCGACGCTCATTTCTCCCATAGTGTTAAAGCTTCAATGTTCATATTATGTTCCGTTTTATCGTGAGATTGTTTCATGCATGTGTGCCTCTAAATTTTTCATTGTTATGATGCAATTTTCCCAATAGGTATGAAAACAAAGCAAGGGAATATATTGTTTTTTTTTAATTAGGTAATGTTTTCTACGGTGAGGCTGGGCAAGAATTTAAGATGATTGTGTTAATATTTTAAAAGGGCTGAGTGTTATTTTGTGATATAGTTTGAAAATTGTTTTATTGTGTGATCGTTTTACACAAATTTTCACTTGCTTTTATTTTCCTACCTAATTCTTTTTTACCTACCCAATTCTATATTAGTTACTTGGTAGCTCCCATCTCGCGTGTGTTCACAGTTTTTTGGGCAATTCCGATCAGTTTGCTACCCCAAATTGTCGTTTAGAAGTAAGTTTATTTTTTGTTCTGGTCGTTTAATCAAACCAAATTAAGTTAAATTTTAAAATGATTGAACTTGGCTAGTTTTCATTATAAACTATAAAGTCAAACTTTAGCTTATTTATTAAATATACGAGTTTAATTGAGCCTAAATAAGTTTATAATTTCACTTAATAAACTTATTTACATTTAATATTTATATTAAATGTGACTTTTATAATAAGAGTAGGTCTAGTGTGAACATTTTCATGTATGAAAATCTATAAAATTGTCATAAATCAACTATCTACACCCTAAACACTAATTAATAAATCCTAAATTATAATCTATTCGGACCGGGTGAACCATGAACCACTTGGACCGAGTGAACTATGAACCACTCAATTTTGTCTTACCTTCACCAATTACAGAATTTTATTGTAAATTAAAGCTTTTTCATGTATGAAAATTTTCATACTAGACTTTGTCTTGTAATAAAGTTAAAATTTTAATTTATACGAGTTAAGCTCACAAGTTGGCAAGTCATATTAAATGGGTTCAAACTAATCATTTTCCAAGCTAAGTTGGGCATAGTTTGAAGATTTAGGGGATGTTTACAAGAAATTATAAATAATTATAGTCATCTACAATTATGTGTATAAGTAATTTAAAGTGTTTTATTTCTCTTTTATTATAATAAATAAAATCTTAAAAGCTAAAAGGTGCAAGAGATGCTTTTTGTAGCTTATAAGCATTTTTTAAATATTATTTACCTTTTTTGCTTGACACTATCAACTTTTTTTTAAATATTTTTACACATCAACTTCTATTATTAATCAATTTTTTCATAATTACTAATTTTAATCACTTTTTCAAAAAAAACATTATTTTTTTGCAAACACCCCCTTAATCACATCTTCAAAAAACATTATTTTTTGCAAACACCCCCTTAATCACATCTCTAATATTAACCAATAGTATGATATTTGCATTAAAACAATGTATATTTTTTGGAATGGATATCGAGGGAATTTGTTTCAAGTTTAATGATATTAAAACGCAGACTCCCGCTCTAATTAACTAAAAATGTCCACATGTATTATGAAATCTTTTCCAGATCGAACTATCTTCTAAACCTTAATAATGCATGTCTGAGCTGCAACTGTCCAAAAACACATTCAGAATAGCTCAAAACAGACTAGAATATCATCTATAGAATACCTTTGGTTCCTAATAAATTCTGCTGAGAATCGAAAATGAATTTCAGTTCTTCAGATCAAACTCTAAACTCTACCTAAACTACTAAATTTACTGATACCCCGTCAAGAACAATCTCAGATTGAAACCATGTACTTAGTCAAAGACTCGTAATGTCATTTGCAAACTGTATTTAACAGAGACCATTTACTATCATCTTAGTCGACTGAAGCCAGTTTCTCTTCATCAACCTCAAACGCTTTCCTTGCTTGCTTTAGTTCTTCATTCATCGACAACAACTCTGTGCAACGGTTAAGTTTTGGCAAATCCTACAAAACCATAGTTGTATATCAAAACATTTATCAACTCTTTTCTTTTATGCTTGTGCTCAAGATATATGCAGAAGGAAGATTATAAACTTAAATTGTACTGTTACGGCAACATGTACAAAATCACCTAAGCGTAAAAACATTACTTCCTCAGCACATGTATTTATACCTTCCGAATTAGAAAGAGAAAATCCTCTGTTAAAAGCTTCCCTCTTTTGGATGCAACATCTTGAGCTTTGTGGACCTGTGGAAATCATCATCACAGGTCAGTTTTCTTGCAATAAGAACAAAGAGAGATGAAAAAAACCTAGCACACGAACGAAAGTAGACTGAAAAGGAAATACAAATACTTTTGACATGTTATACAACTGCTTGAACAGTTTAAATGAAAGGCTTACCATATCTGTTACATATTCCACAACAATATCCTCAATAAGTGTAACAGTCTCAGGAAGTGGCTGCAGCAGAAACAAAAGTCATTACAAGATTAGATGAGGATGTCATTTTGGTGCACCCTATGTTTACATGAATATCACACAAAAAAAGACTGAAACTACCATTCAAATAAAATTTGCTTGATGCCCAATATACTATATTATGAGCAGTATGACCTAGTTTGGCCCATCCTTTCTAACTTCACTTACAGTCAAACTTCCCAATGATGAGAAATATGTATCAATGAACATAAATTGGTTGCAGGATATCCTTTCAAACACTTATCAATCTACTATAATTATTTCAACAATTGTACTCATGTCTTCAAGATCAAAGATTGTGTTCTTATACTATCATACATATACAACAAATCTAAAATAATTATCAAGAATTGTGCTCACTCGTTACCCCCACTGAATAAAATTGTTCACATTCTTTAATTATATATTAGCATTATATAAGAGAATATGTGAATACAACGCAAAAGGATTTTGCTTCAGAGTAAATCTTAAACTACATTGCAAATCAAACAAGGTTCAAAGAAATCAGGTGAAGAAGACTTACATTAGGATCATCGCCGAAACCATACATCATATGCTGCACTGTTCCCTCCATATAAGCAATAAGTGCATTAAAATGTGGCTCTCAAAATTACAAAAAATGAAGAATATTCAATAGAAAAAACTTACAATCCTTCTGAAACATTCCACGTTTACGCTTAGTGGACTCTGAAAGTTGGGATGCACCCGGTCTCAAATTTTGAGGAAGGCCCTGCTGCGGTGTTACTCATCCTCTATTCTTGGTAACTCCTTTCTTCAGTCCATATTTTAAAATATGAAAATTATCAGCACAAAATTACACAAGCATGTCTTATAGATAACTTCTAGTGCTTCTAATTGTAGGCAAACACAAAACAATGTTATACATGGATGCCTGATACTGTTAGGATTTCTAACTATAAATATAGTTTTGTTATAATGATTCTAGAACTTGTTAAGCAATACAGTTCATATAACTTAATTTCTAATTATCAAGATTCAGTATATTCATGTCATTTTGAACTACCCAGATTAAGATATAGCAAAATAAAATATTTCAGAAACTTGAGAAAAATCTGCCCCAAATTACTGAACCCTAAACCAAGACAGTGTACATTCATGCTCGTTCCATTTAATTGCTTTTACGAGTGACGTTAATGTCTCTTCCTTAAACCTCTGATACAAAACATAGTGAATCTCATTCGACCAATAGATACCAATAAAACCACCTAAAACTAAGGCAATTAGAAAAAAAGAAAGATCGAACTCATAAATGAACTGCATCATTGTATAAAAAATACTTACCCAGTAGGTCAGATTCTGGGAAGAATCGTTGCACCACAATCGTAAGGTTATGATGATCAACAGAAAATGACCTAAATTAAAATACCAAAAATCTACTCAAACAAGATCAAGAGAAGCTGATAAGAATTCAGTAAAAAAAATATTAAATAGTGTAATCGTACACTGAAATTGAAATAATGTAGTTTGACGATTACCCGTTTCCGTCGGCGATAAGAATTCCGGCGTGTCACACCGGATGAAGAGCAGCAATTGAATTCGATGGAGGGACTTGTTAAACTACGGGGGCACTTTATTGGGCCTTGTTACACTGAAATAATTAAAAGAATATGGGCCGGTTATTAGAACCCCATAATTAGTATAGAAAATATCACAAATAGTCCTATAACTTTGAATAATTCCAAAAAAATAGTCATGTAAGTTTTTATTTTATCAATTGTGGTCCTTTTAGTTTCAATTGTAGTCATTTTCGCCGGATAATTTAAAACTTGATCGGAAAATTGACCTAACTTTTTATTCTGATCACATTGACTATCGTCACCACTCTCATTTGAACTGTTTTTCATCAAGGAAGAAAAATCTTCAATCAATTTCATGTTTTGATTACACCTCCCCGTGAATCGCAACTTCAAAATCATGAATTACATTCATTATCGTGACTAATTTCTAGTGATTTACGTTGAGGCGAGGGTCGAAACTTATAATATTCTCTTCATTTCATTGAACCCGTCATTTCAATATTTTTTTCGCATTATTTTTTGTGCTACATCATATTTTCGGCCATTTTCCGACTAAATTTTTCAATTTTCTTGTGAAAATGACTGCAATTGAAACCAAAAGGACCACAATTGATAAAATAAAAACTTACAGAACTATTTCTGGAATCGGGCAAAGTTACAGGACCATTTGTGATTTTTTTTCTAATTAATACGCAAATGATTAAATCTAGCCCAAAATTTTGGTTTTTAAACAAATTTAACATATATTTTTTTCCTCTTGAAATTTAGCACATATTTTATTTAATATTTAAAAACATTTTGTTCACCATTTTTTATAAGATCCATTTAATATGATCGTCGGATATCCACTTGTCTTGTTGACATGTAACTATTAAAATAAAAATAATAAAACATATCACCATCTAAAATTAAAAAGTGCGGGATATAAAAACATCTCGGGTCACTATTTTCTAATTTTAGGTCTTGAATTTTTTTTTTTTTTTTATTTTAATATTTACACATCAGCAAGACAAGTTAACTTCGACGACCACGTCAGACGATCCTTGCAGAAAATGGTTTTAAATATTAAGTTAAAGTATGTGTTATATTTGGAGAGAAAAAAAATATGTGCCATGAAAAATAAAAAAATATGTGCTAAATTTAATTATCTGGCCTAATTAATAAATTCACCCAATTATCTGTAAAAATATTCGGATAAAAACACAATGCACAACATGGAAAATATACTTTTCTTCGTCCACCAATCTTATGCACAGTTGACTTTTACTAGTGTTTTTGCGAGCGAATTTTGTATTAGTAATTAAAATGATTAAGTGACTTTTAAAAAAGATTATGATAGACATAAAATTGGTAGACAAATAATAAAACATATCACCATCTAAGATAAAAAAATGACAACAAATCTAATTTATTTAATAGTAACAAACACCATATTATTTTAGGGAAAAAAAAAGGAGAAAGGAGACTTCGATTGTTGTGAGAAGAAGAAGAAATGTTTACAATGATGAATATTTACTAGAGTTTGGCAAAAGCGGGCGCTTTGGCCCAATTTATCATCCAAAGTATTTTGTAGGTTGTCTTAAAATTACCATCATCTCTAGTCCGGACCTCTGAAATGCAAATTCCGCCAAATATGGGCTCATGGGCCCATGGTGGGCGGGCGACCCATGATTTTTTTTTATTTAATTATTTTATTTACTTTATAAAATTACATTATTTTTTTGTAATTTTTTTGGATATTCTTCTACCCTTATTATTTTACTTTATTTTCTGATTAAAAAAATAAAATAATAATTATAGTTATTAAAATACAATCTGTGTGGATGACAACATTAACTTGAGTACTATTTTGTTGATTGTGATTGTTAATTATATCAAAAGAACTCGTAGTTTGACAAATTGCAAAAAACGAATTTCTTTAGTCTTTATAATTTGTATAAAAAATTACAAATATTTTTTTTTTTATAAAATTTGTTATGACCCGTTTAAACAAATTGACCCAAACCCATTAGGCATAAAAAATAAATAGGTCCGACTCTTTTTGGGCCTCTAATTTTTTAGCTCAACCCATACTTGGGCTCGGGTTGGCCGGGCTGGCCCAAATTGCCGGCTCTAATATTTAGAGTGAAGAAAAAGATAAAAAATGAGATAGAATGGGGGAGAGAAGTAGTAGGACGGCGTTTGATTATCTAAAGATTTATGACCACTATTTGCTTAATGTGGGGCGAGCGACGACGGCGGTGGCGAGCGACGGGAGGCGGCGGCGGCCAGTGTTTTACAGCCGATTGGAGAAAATGGGGAAATGGGAGGCGGCGGCCAGCCGAAAAAAAAAAAAAAAAAACAGTGAAATTTTAGATTCTAGGTTTTTTTTAATAAGGGATATAATAGATATTTTATAATTTTATAGGTATATCTATTAATGTTGGGGTGTATATAATGGACCCAAAGATTAGTTATTTGCACCGACATGATTAATTTACACCCAACATTTATTTTTAGGAAATACACCCTCTAAACATTTAGTAATATTTTACCAGTGAAATACCACAATTACCCCTTTTTTCTCTCTCTCTTCAAACCTCATACTCCCTCCGTCCTATTTTTTATTATTCGGTTACTGTAGACACGAAGATCAAGAAAAAATAGAGGATAATAACATTAAATGATGTAAAGTTGGTAAAGTGAGTTTGGTGGAGATAAATAATAGTATTAAATTGTGTAAGGTGGGTTTGGTGGAGAAAAATAATAGTATTAAATAGTATTGAAAATTGCTTTATTTCCTTTTTAAAAAATGACCAAACAAAATTGGGACGATTATTTATGTAAGGTGGACAATCAAAATTATGACATAGGGAGTATATGATACATCCCCTGTATTAGAATAAACTCAAGGTCTATTTTGATAGGTGAATAAATTAACTCTATCTATTTTGTAATTTTGAATTTTGTAATTTTGAACGACCATCCAATCAATCGAAATTAAACTCTCATAAAATTAAATGAGATAAAATTGATTTTAGTACTAAAAAATATTAAGTGTAATATTGAGATATCTGAGGAGTAAATAAAAAATAAAAAATTATAAGTATTATTATCATTAATAGAAATATAGAAATGTTTGAATTAAGTTTGAGATGATTTTTTAAGGAGTTGGTATGATGTGAAACTTGCTCACCGTGAAATTGATTTTTTTTTTACAGACATACACTTTAGAAATATAAGTCACACCCTTCATTATTATGAGTAATACTCATTATAGTAAAAAGTCACACACTTTACAGTAAAAAGTCACACACTTTATTAATATAAATCACACTTTGTTGTGCACATAAATAATCTTTCCTGCCACGTGTGCTCATCGACGGCGAACACGTGGACCCGAAGAAAACAAAGGTGCCGCCAAATTTCATCGCATAAGTGCTCACCACTGGATACACATCCCGCCATCCATCTGCGTTTCGCCAGAGCACGCCAGTTTAGGCGACCAGAGGATGTTGGGCGCCAGAAGCCATCATATTGCAAAAATTATGCTCTCCCGGCAACCCAATGACCACTCACCAAGATAGACAAACAAGGGTAGTGGTCGAACGGAAAATCAGACGAACAGAGAAGGAAAGACGAAGCCCAGATGAACAGAGAAGGAAAGACGGAAAACCAGATGAACAGAGAAGGAAAGACGAAGCCCGCATTTAACAGAGAAGGAAGATACATGCTCGCCACCGGGCGCGAATATCTGAAGAATCAAGGCACATGGCCTACAACAATGTTTTCCAGGCAAGCAAAGCGACTTATCGGGGAGCGAGCACGCATACGTGGTTGACAGAGATCCGAGAGAGTGGAGAGCAGAAGAGTGTGCTCGCCCCCTAGGACGAGCACATAATCAAGGCAATGGCGTTTGACTTACGATGTTACTTACTCAACGACCACAAGGGTCGGGCCTCGTGAATACGGAACCACAACCAAGCGAGCACAAGAATCGGATCACCCACGACGCCACCATTACCACCTGGATGACAAGGCGGAAACTTCTCGAGCAAGTAAAGACAAATGTCAACCAAAAAAAGATTTAAGCGAAAAACATGGCAACACCACATGATTCATGCATGTTAAGAAATCGTCGGCTCGTCTAGCCGACACCACCAAAGCAAGCCAGACACCACCAAATTATCCAAATCCTATAAATAGGCCCAAAAAGAACAAAAGAAGGGTTCAGAAATTTTCCTAAGATAGCTCTTGTATCAACTCTCCCTCCCACATAACCATTGTGCTTGTCACTAACACATTGTGTTCGACGCACTCCCCAAACTATAAATAATATAATCCTGGCTTGGTATGCCCCCAGACGTAGTCAACTTTGACGAACTGGGTCATCAAATCCTTGTTGTCATCCTACATACAGATGTGCTTGTCAGACACACACACACAATGTTTGACACATCATTATTTTGTTTGTTAAGTCGTAACACACATCGCCACATCAGATTTTCCACCACGAACACGACTTACTGAAATATTTCTTGCTAGAAAGAGGGTAGAAAAAATCAATCCATACACAATTCTAAAAAACCGAGGCAAAAAAAAGAAATATAATGTCTCAATCTAGGAATACTCAGATTCAGAGGTCGGGATAGAGCCGACCTCAAGTTCAGAGAGAGGCTCAACCTCAGCCTCAGAAGAATCAGACCGTGGAGACCATCAGTCTAGAAGATATCGCCAACGACCCGACGGCCACCACAAAGGCTATTACTTTCTTCTTGAGAGCACAAAAAAGAGGGGCCGAAAAAGAGTTGCCAAGTTAAAAGTTCAAGATGATGATGATCGACGCCGCAGATACGCTTGGTAGCGAAAGGTGTTAAGAAGAAAGTCACTTGGAAGCGAGCTAAAAAAAAAGGCCGACGATGATTTACGAAAGCGACCTCGAGGTCCGTCATAATCGGTGTTTGGACGTTTGAGGTTTCTATTAAAGACCGACTTCAGCGATCATAGGCGTCGGGATCCCCGGAGGGAACAATCAGTGAACATGCCCGGCCTTCAAATTTTCATCATGATCGTCCATATCATGAAAGACGATTGGAACCAGAAAAATCGGCTGGAACTAAATTGTCTATCCATCATCAACTGGGTAGTCAAGGATGGACGAGGAAAGGCGGATTGCCCCATCATGACCAAGACCCACCGGGTCCTCATGATGGGACACAACCCCGATCCAAGTTTGTCAATTCCATGAAATTTGCAGAAATGCAGAAAGCGATAGAGGGTTTACAGGCCAACTGGCCGCCATGAAAGGACTCCTGTGGGCGGGCACGATGCCGTGCTCGCCACTAACACCGGCGATCATGGCAGCCGAAGTACAAGAAAATATGGCAAAGAACCGACCACCAATCCCTATGTTTGACGCTGAGTCCGACCCACATGTTCACCTCAGCAAGTATTAGGATTTTATGATCGCCATGGGTGCCATCGATGCTACGCAGTGCCGATCGTTCCCTATGACCTTAAGCGATCGGGCACACAGGTGGTTTTCAACTCTGCCCGCCGCATCCATCACATCCTTCGCCCAATTGGGACAGAAATTCTTGTCCCATTTCTCATCTATGTGTGCTCGCCAGGCACCGAAGCAACGACTATCACATTTCTTCCAGTTCAAGGGCGAATCGGACAGGGCGTATGTGGAAAGGTTTGATAAATGTCTGTATGATGGGGCTCCCGTCGAAGAGGACGCCAAGATCCTCACGGTGGTCGGAGGTCTGACCCTGAATACGGACATGTGGAAAGCCATGCATCAGGAATGGCCAAATACATATGCCGAATTCCACGAGCGAGCAGCCAAGATTATAACAATGCAAGACCTGCTCGCCCAGTCGCGAGTAGGCCAAGAAGGGGCGACCAGGAAGGTGGTCGCCGGAAAGAAACCAGCCAGCGAAGGGGGGTACAAACCTCCAGGTTCTTTCAAACCATTTGAAACAGGGGCCTAAGTACAAGCGCTTCAAAGTATTCTCGGGGTCTCAGCTGCGACAGTGTATAACCAGATCAAGGATGGAGACATGTTGGAAAAACCCCGGCGCATTTTCAGGGATAAAAC
This sequence comes from Stenogyne calaminthoides, assembly GCA_037126765.1. Taxonomy (NCBI): domain Eukaryota; kingdom Viridiplantae; phylum Streptophyta; class Magnoliopsida; order Lamiales; family Lamiaceae; genus Stenogyne; species Stenogyne calaminthoides. Next base: position 12,407,184 of record JBBCBC010000021.1, on the reverse strand, counting down.
TCATCTCAATCCTTCTAAGTTCTGCTCGTTCCATGAGTTTATTGGGCACAATACAGACGAGTGTCGCGACCTCATGCGACAGCTCTGGAAGTTGTATGAGGAAAATCACCTTACCCAATATATAAAGAAGCCGGCGAACAGAAAAACCCGGCGGGAAAGGTCGGGCGATCAGAAAAGAAAACGCAAGGTGGAGGAAGTATCAGACAGCGATCTAGAGGATTTCCACCGACAATTGGGAATGCCAAAGAAAGGAGCCCTGACTACGGACAAAGCCCGGGAGGGGCAAGAAATCAGTATAATCCGCCCAGATTATGGGCCGATGGGAGGACGCAACCAGATGTCAATTCTATTCAGCAGTGATAAGGAGATGGACATGCAGTGAAGATGGTGGAACAAGCGTTAGAAGTCGAGGAATCAAGCCAGTAAGGGGCCGGGGCGAACATAAAGTCCGTAGCGACCAGGCGAGCCCCCGACCCCATGAATGAAGGTTCACTCGATGGGCATCTAGACTGGCAACCTGATCATGAAGTTACAGACTTAAAACCTCGCATAGGTTTTGACCTAATGGAGATTAAAGACGAGCACCGGGGGTCGATCATAGCTCCTCGGTGGAAACAAAAAAAAGAGATGAACACCTACTGAGGAATTTTATCTCCAAGTAATGACGAGCAGGGCCAAAAAAAAAATTGGGACGATCACAAGCTCGTTTTCGCTCACCAGCAAACCCGTAACCGCAATGGCATAAAGGATCAAATATCACGGAAGCCGTATGGTCGCCAGATGATCATAGCAAAGGTAAGTTATCTTGTAAATAGTGTATAGTTTAGTTTACCGAGTTTATAACCATTGTAAAGAAATGTAATAGATTAGAATGTCCTACGTGACGTTAGTTTATTTAAACTAGCCAAGCCGCATTGCGTTTGTTTATCCAAGCCACACCCCGGATGGTCGCACCGTAATAAGATGACCATAGTCCAATAAGAAATTGAACAGAGCCGAGTTTGTGTTTGCTTGGCGAAAGAATGTGTGCTCACAATGACCGCAACAACGTGACCATGGGGCACATAGGTCGCACATAAATAAAACGACCAGAGTATAAGTGATCGTCGTTACGTAAGCCGATCGCGAACGATTAACGGGTTGCACTCAGATAAGCCAACCATCATGATTGCACCTACGTAAGTCAATCATAAAACGAAGTCAAGATTAAACACAAACATATCAGATGGTTCGATTCATATTGTAAAAATAAGGGGCACTAATGGCCAAGAAGACAGAGGTACATAAACAACACCCGGAAGTTCAAAACACAACAACAACCATCCCGGCCAAGCAAAAAGGGCTGTCTTAGTCAAATACAAAAGTATTACTAAAGAAATCAAAGAAAAGATTGATTATCCGGAGCCTTCTGCTCACCACCAACCAGAGCCCTCTGCTCGCCATCACGATTTTGAGTCCTCTGCTGCCATCACCATTTTGAGCCCTCTGCTCACCATCACCATCCGGAGCCTTCAGCTCACCACCAACCAGAGCCCTCTGCTCGCCATCACCATTTTGAGCCCTCTGCTCGCCATCGCCATTTTGAGCCCTCTGCTCGCCATCGCCATTTTGAGTCCTCTGCTCGCCATTGCCATCCGGAGCCTTCTGATCGCCACCATCCTGGCCGCCTTGCTCGCTTTTTCTACCATGATCCTCCTATTCGCCTTTCCGACCCTGATCCACAGGATCACCCTTGACTCCAACATCCTGATCATCATCCTCTTCATCGGTAAAAGGGTCCCCGATTCTTACTCTTTCAAGGAGATGGGAGAAATCGCACAAGTCCTGAAGATCGGCCAAAGGCAGCTCTCGGTCGGGGGTAGGCGGGTTGCCGGCCAAATATTTCTCGAGGTCCCGGATGAAAGGCCCCAACTTATCGGCCGAGAGTGTCCGCCTCGCCATACAGATGGCATCTGCGAAAGCACAAATATAGGAATAATTGGGCATCGAATCCACATACTCCTCCGTACGCATTTTTAAGTTTTGAAGGCCTAGTAGGTTGTTGGTCTCCTCGGCGATAAAAAGTTGTTGGGCAAGCAAGACTATTTTACGGTCAGGATTTCTCTTTCGGACATTAGTTCCACAAGACACCGCCGTAAAAGAATTCTCTAAAATCACCATTGATCGACCTTGATGAACTAGGCCCAAGCGTATCCGCTCTAGCAACGATGGACTATCGAGCGACTCCTCGAGGTCAGTTGTTCATGCCCGAATTGGGGTCTCGCAGGCTCGCTGGACATGGTCGAGCAGTTCAGGAATGTCACACACCGAGGGAGAACATAAGTAGTTCATCAGGTCTAGCATCAGAGGCGGTCTTTTGGCCGAAAATCTGCAAAAATAAGTTATCAACCAAGCGAGCGGGATGACTAAAGACAAGCATAAAGTAAAAAGAGAATGGACGAACGGACTTACTTGCTCGCCCGTTGGGGGTCCCACCCCAAGAAAGACTTCTTATCCGGAGCGCGAATTCAGGAACTGGACGAAGCCTGAAGGTTTGGAGCGACCGGTGGGGGTACATGTATGTACGCCTCCACGGTTGGGTTTTCTCCCGGAGGGCGTGCTTTCGTCGATGTCTCTTGGGCTCTCCTCTTGAGCATGCCTTCTGTTTCTCTTAGGCAGAAGGGCCTGCTAGCTCGTTCCCCGATCAACCGAACGAGTTGGAGTTTTCTTAGACCTGCTCACATCACCATGGAAGACCCGATGTACCTTCCGTTCAGCCTAGATCCGTGCCATCTCGCTCGTTTTATTCTTCCAGGCCATCTTAGTATGTTCGACGGTGCTCACGACAAGGGTAACAGCAGGCCAGACTGTAAGAAAAAAGTTGTGTTAAAACGTACGTAGCAAGATTGTGCGTAAGAAAGCACAATATGAGTAAATGTACCAGTATGGTTGAGGGCGACCAAATGATCGGAGAGCGCGTCGCATAACCCGCATTTCTTCCTTTTGTCCGCAGTGTTCAAAATTTCCCACCGAGTGTTGTACTTAGTATAAATCGAATAATGGAGCCGATCAAACGGGGGTTCGCGAACTTGCTCGCCTCCGGTTGCCATATCACCTCCATGCTCGCCCACGATCATGTCTTCGTCATCAGATGGGAGGTCGACCATCTCTACTCCCTCTAGCAAGAATAAGAAATCAAGGCTGATTTTTTCTGAAGATCGGTAGATAGGAGATGGTGACCAACGACTCACACTAGTTCGGACGAACATAGACCTCCCCAATTTGGACGAGCATGTGCCATAGACCTCCCCAGTTTGGGCAAACACGATCACCATCAAGAAAGCTTTCAACACTACTTGCTTTATAGTTACTTTTCTAGCCGACCGCAAGGGGTTTGTTCCTCTTGAGATCGGCCCAGCTGAGGGTGGTAGCATGCTTGCCCCCGTTGTCATAACCATTGGCGACAACTAGCCCGCTTCCCGCGATGATGAGATTATGTGCGTCGTCACTTGTGCTCGCCCACCAATGCGTCTGGGTGGTGTGACCCATGCTCGCCCACTTGTGCTCGTCGGTGGTGTAACCCGTGCTCGTCCACTTGTGCTTATCTGGCGGTGTGGCGTATCTTTGTCTAGTTGTGCTCGTCGGTGGTGTGGCCGTACTCATCTACATGCCCGTTCGGACTTTGGTGATGACACGCCCAGCCTTACCGGTGTTGGCTCCCCCCTTTGCCTCGGCGATGTTCATTCCATGGATTTAGCAAAGTATTCTCCGGCTACCGGCGATGAGATTGCCCGCCCATTGGCATTGCACGTGCTTGCGAAAGTGGTCGTCGATGAGCATAGAAAAGACTTCGTCTGAAGAGGGCTCGCTATCTCGAGTCTGAGCACATAAAAAAATTGACGGCGAGAGTAGGAAAGATCTTAACCCCGAAACTCACAAAGCGATTCAAAAGAATCTCACGGACAATCCTTTTTTGCCCACCCCGCCAAAGACCGAAAATATGACGACCCGAACATGGAGGTACAAGCAACAACAAGCTTTGTGTTCTCGATTTGGCATAAATTGAGTGATGGTAATGTCTCACTCAACGAGCAAATGGGAGATCGCATGGGATGAAGAAGAAGGCCGGAGGCCCGCCCATGGTGTCAAGATTTATTGCCACACAACCGGGAGGTGATTCACATGCTCATCGGTCCCGCACCGAAAAATACATCTTTTCGATAGAGATGTTAATTGGGCGGGCTAAACGGGCCGCCCGTTTAAACCTATTATATCTTGAGGTTAGGGTAGAAGCAATGGGAGGCCGTTTAAAATCGAGCATTTTTGGCCCGGACCGATTAGCCATGAGGCTAAATGGGCTAACTTGTTAAGTTAAACCGACAGCCCGCTTATATTTATATTTATATATAATTTTATTTTATTTTTATTTTCTAATTTTTTAATTAATTTTTTTTTAAAGTTTTTTCAAAATTTAAATAAGGCAAAAATCAATTATGGCCAATCAATTACAAATTAAATATTTCTATTTGATTTAGTCAATTAATAATTAATCCTCTCCAATTCAATATTTTTTAACAGTTTTGAATTTCTATTGAATTGAATAAATAAGTAAAATATTAATCCAATATAAAATAATAATATAATATTTTTATAAATTCTATTATGAAATTTGTTCATAATATGAAACTAATATCATTATAATTATAAATTAATATTATGGTATTAATTTATAAATGTGATGATACAAATTTTATATTATTAACTAATTTCATGGGAACTTTGCTCAATTATGTTATTAAAGATGATGGGAACTAATTTTATATTTTGAACATTTGTTATTAAAGATGATGGGGCAGTCTGGATCGAAATTTTTGTCATTATGTAATGTTAATGTTTGAACATTTTTTTTTAATTTTTTTTTGAGCTCTTAGGTGGCCTGTTTTAGCCCAAGAACCCGCTAGGGTTATGGTTAGGTCTCAACTATTAGAGGCCCGTTTAAAATGAACCGCTTAAGACCCGGGACCGTTTGGCCCGTAGCCCTGTAGGGCTGGCCCTAATGGGTTAGGGCCGACCCGTTTAACAATACTACTTTCAGAGTATCATAAGCCCGGTACAACTGACCAAGCCAATCTGCATCGATTATGCTTGCAATTATCTCGCCGACAATTTATTCTCAACGGCAATCCGGTGAGGCTGATCGGGACAATCAAAATTATATTGAGCACTATATTCGGCGTAACTCAAGATATGGGGCCGTCCAAGTGCGATGTTCTACTCGCTATCGACCTCCACATTTTGCTCACCCACGCCCTGGACTCTATACTCTGCCCCAACATTATGCTCGCCAGTTTTTTTGGTTTTAGATTCACCAACAGTATAATCACCCACAACCCGGGCACCATCCCTCGGCGACAACATATTCTCATCGGAATCATCCAGAAAAATAGAATGTGCTCCCGACCTAGCTCGTTTATCGCCTCCTTGGAATCAGATGAGAGAACGACAAATGGCTTCTGAACCCTCCGGTGAGGTCGTGGTCCAAAAGCATCCACCTTCGATGAACAAGCCATGCTGCGAGTAAATGGGCGGCGAGGTGAAGACACCAACTCCCGAGAAATCTTAAACCCTCGGAGTTGGATAAAGAATCAAAAGAGATGGAACGAGATAGCATAATAATAAAAAAAAACGAAGAGAAGAAATTACTACCTGAAGAAATTTACTACCGGAGAAGACGAGGTTGCCGGAGTTCTGAGAAAGAAGAAGGAATGATTGCCTCGGGATACGCCCTACGGAGAACGAAATGATGCCTCGATCTCCCTCTCTAAGGCCTTCAACAGTCGGGCCCCCATGATTTAACGCAGCCGCCCGACCGGGGGTATTGTTGTGCACATAAATAATCTTTCTGCGCCACGCGTGCTCGCAAGACGAACAACACGTGGACCAAGAAACAAAGGTGTCCGCTAGCCCATCAGACAAGTGCTCACCAGTTGGATACACATCCCGCTCATCCATCTGTGCTCGCCAGGAGCATGCCAGTTTAGGCGACCAGAGGGTTTGGGCGCCAAGCCATCATATCAAGATAAATTATGCTCTCCCTAAGAACCCAATGACCACTCACCAAGATAGACAAACAATGGTAATGGTCGAATGGAAAACCAGACGCATTTAACAGAGAAGGAAAGACGAAGCCCAGATGAACAGAGAAGGAAAGACGGAAAACCAAACGAACAGAGAAGGAAAGATGAAGCCCGAACAGAGAAGGAAAGACATGCTCGCCTCTCCGGCGCGAATATCTGGCAAGAATCAAGGAACATGGCCTACAACAATGTTTTCCAGGCAAGCAAAGCGACTTATCGGGGAGCGAGCACGCATACGTGGTTGATAGAGATCCGAGAGAGTGGAGAGCAGAAGAGTGTGCTCGCCCCCTAGGACGAGCACATAATCAAGGCAATGGCGTTTGACTTACGACCGGACTTACTCAACGACCACAAGGGGTCGGGCCTCGTGAGTCTGGGACCACAACCAAGCGAGCACAAGAATCGGGTCGCCCACACGCCACCACCATTACCACGGATGACAAAGGCGAAACTTCTCGAGCAAGTAAAGACAAATGTCAACCAAAGAAGCCGAAGCGAAACGTGGCGGCACCACATAGATTTGTGCATGTTAAAAATCGTCACTTCGTGCTAGCCAGACACCACCACCGGCTCAAGCCGGACACCACCAACATCCAAATCCTATAAATAGGCTCAAAAAGAACAAAAGAAGGGTTCAGTAATTTTTCTAAGATAGCTCTTGTATCAATTCTCCCTCCCACATAATCATTGTGCTTGTCACTAACACATTGTGTTCGTCGCACTCCCCAAACCATAAATAATATAATCCTGGCTTGGTATGCCCCCAGACGTAGTCAACTTTGACGAACTGGGTCATCAAATCCTTGTTGTCATCCTACATACAGATGTGCTCGTCATACACACACACAGTGTTTGACACATTATTATTTTGTTTGTTAAGTCGTAACACACATCGCCACATCAGATTTTCCACGCAACACGACTTACAACACACTCTTTAACCAGTTTTACCGTAAAACTTGTTCATACTATACTTTGCCATTTTTTTGTCAATGTTCAATTGAGTTAGGAAGTGGGGGAGTATATCCCAGTAATTCTACAGTATCTCTTCAAACAAGCATTGCCAAAATCAGTATCCCAATTATCAAGCAGCCGATGAAAACACACTAAAATTGGTATATGCAATAAAATATTCAAATACCTATTTTTTCGTACAAGAAATCTGCAGAAATCAAACTAAAAAATTACTCTTGCGCCACTCGAAATGCCCATTGCAAATTTCGAAATCATGTACCCACTTCCTTTTCATATATCAGGGATTCAGGAATCGAAATCAAATTTCAAATGCAGAAATACCCTAGCGAAATCAGCGGCGGTGGGCGGTGGGTTTGGGCAGAGAAAAAATAATTTACTGGTATTGTGCGGATGTATGCACGATATTAAATTTCAAATCAATGGAATGAGGGTTCAGGGTTTTGAGGCTAGATATTATATGGTCCAAGTAAATTGTGTAGTTCATAAAGTATTTTAAAAGTTTGTAGTTTATTATATTAAAATTTACAATTTATTACACTTAAAAGTAAAATTATGTTTTAATGTAACAATTTGCAAATTTAATCTGAAAAGCTCTGGATTCTGAATCTGTTTATCTGAACGACCATGAAAATGCTACTCACCCATATATATATACTATAAGTGTTTCATCTACATCCAAGTACACAAGTACAAGTGCATTCATAATACATTTTTAAAATTATATAATTTATTATTGAGTAAGCAACTTTCCAGTCAATTTTGCTACCCCTTAGTACTATCAAGTCCACTAATACACAATAAATACTCTTAAGTCCAATTTTGAGTAGATAATGTCTTAACTACCCCCCATTACTCCATCTCTGCTCCGATTTCAGTACCTCTGTTCAGATTTGACGTTTTTGTGGCTTTCCCATGCAGAGCTAATCACTCAACCTCCCACCAAAATCTTTCTCTCTGCTACTTTTTTCATTCAATAAAACACAAACAAAGATTCAAAAATTGATAAAATGAAAAAAATTATACATAAAAAATCTCAAAAATTCATATCAAAATTGAAAAATTATAAAAAATTTACATATCAAAATTAAAAAAATTACAAAATTTACATATCAAAATTGAAAAAAAATTAGAAACTTATATATCTAAAATCTAAAAATTACAATCTCAATCTTTACATATTCTCGTGCACGTATTCAATTCGATGAACATATTCATCAATTGATGAACCTATGCATTACATTTTCAATTTCAGATCTCCATCTTCAACACAAAATCCAGAAAAAACCACAAGCCAAATCCTCCATTTCCATATCTTCAACAGATTCAGAAAAAATCACAAACCAAGATCCTGGAAATTACAACCTTCGCTTCATCATCAGCCTTCACAACAAAATTCATCAAACAAAATAAAAAAACTTCAAACAAAATCGCACGGATCTGTACAGACCCACCGTCTTCAGCCTTCGCAACAAAATCGCACAGATCTAGGAAAATCACACAGAAAAAAATCTAGAAAAAATCGCACCAACCTCCGGTCACCGTCACGTATCGTCGCCACCGCACAGATCCACCGCCTCTGATTACCACACATATCTATGAGTCGCCGCCTTCTTCGCCCCCGATTCGTGAGAGAGAGAGGAAAAGTTAGCGAGAGAGAGAAAGTGGAGAGGAGACAACAAATTAAAGATGAAAAGTTAGTGAGAGAGAAATGATAGAAAGAGAGAAGAGACGTCAGATTAAAAAAGGGGTAAAGAATGGGTCTTTCATGTGTACTTTTGGACCTATTAATATTTTAATTAAATTGTTGGACCTCTTAACACTGAACTGTGTAATTATTTTTTCATATTAATAATTATATATTTTAATATAAATAAATTGCATATTTCAGTATAACAAATTACATATTTTTAAAATGCACTATAAGTGTACATTACACATAAATGGATACAAGACTTACTCATATACTATATATAAAAGTGGCTTGAGATAGAGAATCATTTTTGAACTCTTTTGTTCACTTTTAATTTTGTAAATTTTAGTCTTTATAATCTAATATTTTAAACAATGTTTTACATTTTAGCAAAATTTACATTAGAAATGTATCTTTTTAAACATCTTAAGTGTGTTTTTTAAATATGCAATTTTTTCTATTAAGATATGTTATATGTATCAGCAAAAATAAATTGCATGGTTCAGTATAAATAAATTGTATATGTTTTAATAAAATAAGTGGCATGTTAAAATATAAAAAATACTTTAAATTTGCAAAAATGCATGAAAAAAAGCTGTCTTTTCTTGTTCTTGTTTCAATTTTTTCAGTTAAGCCTTAATTGGAATATTGATTTTTATTGGATATCATCATCACCAACCGTAAACTTATTTTTCAAGAATAACCAACCCTAATGGCCTAACCTCATTGTGTATATAAACACACTATATTCATCAATTTTAACCCTTGTTTGATGTTATTATATACATGGAGGGGGCTATACATATAAGGAGACACAAACTATTTCATATATATAAGTAACTAAATATGCATTTTTAGTATAATATAAAACACAAAATAGTCCAAATCAATATACACCCCATTTAAACTATGTCTCCTTTTCTATGCATGAATAAATTTGGAGTTTTCCATTATTATTCATGGTTACATTTTTTTTAGTTACTCGATATGTGATGCGCCGAGTCGATCACATCTTATATTAATGGTAGAAGATTTTTAAAATATTAAGGTCATATTTGTTTTAGGCTTGAAGTGAAAATTCAGATGGGAGAAAGGTGGATGAGGTACATTTTATAAATAATAATTTTTATTTATTTTGTGTTTTATGTGGTAGGGGTGGATGAGACTTTATGTCAAATCAGCACTTTTTAAATGAAGGTGATGTGTTATTTTATCAATAATTAGTTAGTGACATAATGATTATGTGTAAGAAAATTTTAAAAAAAATGAGATAAATAATGAATTATTGTAAAAATAGTATGAGAGAGAATTATTTAGTGTAAGAAAAATAGTGATGTAACAATTTATAGTATATATGTATAATATGAGTGAATGTGTATTTAAATGGAGGATTGAATGTGCAAATTAAAAAAAAAAAGATCGGGATAGGAAAAGCTCATCCCCCGTTTAGATATCCCATGCCTAAAATAAACTTGGCCTAAGGATATCCAATTCAAATACGTGTGATTTTGCTTCTTTTTTAAGTAAAAAGATACTCATATAGGCCATAATCGTATGATTCGTATCGTGAGCTACTTGAACTAGAACTATTAATTCAAAATTATGATAACTACGCAGGTGGATATATTAATTTTGATATCTGGGCATGCGTAAATTAATAATTTTGTGTAACCTCTACTCTCACCGTTATTCAGAAACACTCTCACCGTTATTATTTATTGAGTGCGGCGTCATTATTGACTAGCTCACCTTGACCAATGACCATAAGTACCACATCCAAACGGCTTCCTCATCTCAATCCGACACCACCATCTTCTACGCTAGCCACAGCAGCTCCGCCGCCACCTTATTAGTCGTAGTACTTAACCGTTAATCAAACAGCTCGACACTCGCCTTGTGAATGTAATCGTTCTCAAAACCCCCAGCCACGGTGCCTCCGCCATTACCACCACCACCACACACCCCGCCCCTCATCCACCATCGCGACCTCAAGCTCGGAGAGCGATCTTGCAAAATCCGTCGATAGCACGACGCTATTAACTTCCCTCAATGTCCGGTTTCCCTCAAAATGGGGAGGGGGAAGGAGGAGATGTGTCAAAGAAAGAATGACCCAAACAATTTATATCAGACCCGCTTTGTAGTGTTGAGTCAAGATTGACCTGGGTTCATAGCAAGAACCACTTCTACAAAAGTTTGTCTTTTTCTAGAATTTTATATGGTATGATGATAAAAAAAAAATCAATTAGTAATGTATTGAGAGAATATAAAAATAAACAATTTGTATCATGTGATTAAAAAGGTAAGCAAGTAATAAAATATAATATAATTAATATAATTTCAAAATCTTTACAAATCTCAAAATAAATGCAGATGTGAAATTGCAAAGTTCAACATCCGCCACAATAATCGGTGGACGAATTTGCACATGGTGCATATATTTTAGATCCACATATCACTTAAAGCTAGTGACATATTTTAATCAAAGTAATATTTAAGTGCATCAATTGCCCGTGCAACTAGTGCACAATTAATAATATTTAGTAAAATAATAAGTATTTTAGTAAACTACTCTAATACTACAATTTAAACATAAATTCGAATGCTATGGTCCTTATGGTCTACCTTTTCGTATATAAAAGTATATTTTCCTCTTACATTTTTATTCAAAAAGGTTTTGTATGCACCCGGGTGCACCGTGCACTCATAGTGCATTTTAGAAACGTATAACTTATTATGCTGAAAAGTGCAACTTATTTACACAGAAAAATACAACTATTAATATGGGAACATAGATGCATGATTCTGTTTGAAATAATTGCATGTTTCTATTTTATATAATTGCACGCTTCTAAAATACATTATGAATGCACGGTTCACCCTAATGCAAATAAGACTCACCCATTAACGAATGCCGCATAAAATTAAAATAATGTTCAAATTTGAAATACCGAGGAAGCAATGAGGCGCACGACGTCGTTTGGCAACAATTTCCACGAAAGTAGGAGTTTTTAGCTGTCACCAAAAAATCGTTTGTTCATTTGAAGAAGTAGAGTTTGGTCACCTGATATTTTTCCCGAAACAAATTTAAAAAATATATAAAAAAATAAAAAGAAGAACAAATAAATCTCTCTCCCTCCCTACTTGAACAAGTTTTCCTGAACCTAAGAAGAAAAACTCAAAAAAATTCAAAGATTGTGGGTCACGCTATAAATCTGCACCTACCTCAACTGCTTCGATTCAGAAGCTACATATACGCATGTGTATGCGTACAATATAATACACAATCGTATATACGGAGTAGGAGTTTGATTGAGAATTACACAAGGAGAAATTTATTTATTTATTTAGTTTTCTCTGCAATGGATGCTCTGTGCTTTAAGGCAGGGATTCACAGTATGCTGGCACCGCCGATCGCGGCCGCCGCAGGGAATGGGGAGCTCCGATTGAGTGAGAAGCCGTCGGTGTCGGCGGCGCAGCCGAGGAATTTGCCCTGGGGTTTCACTTTCCGGAGTCCGCTCAGATCTCTGTGGCCCGGTGGTAAAAACCGGTACGAACCGGCGATCTCGGTGGACGACGCCGTTTTGGTGGAGGAAAAGGAGGACGTTAAGGAGAGGGGGGAGGAAGGGGGGAGTGAGAATTGGGTGTTTAAGATTATGCACGTGAAATCTCTGTGGAAAGGGGAGGAAAAGGATGGTGATCTGATGGAAGATTTGGGGCTAGATTTGGAAAGCGATGGTGAAGAGAATGGAGAATGTGATTCGTGTGCGGTTGATTATGATGACGATGACGATGACGATGACGAGAAGATTGAATTCGATCGAGAATCGTTTTCGAAATTACTTCGAAAGGTGCCTTTGGCTGAATCTAGATTATACGCTAAGATGTCTTATTTGGGGAGCCTGGCTTATTCAATTCCCCTGATTAAGGTACGCTTTTGCTTAAACCCTTTTAGGATGATCTACTTGTATTACTATGATTTTTTGTTACTCATTTCTACTTTTTAGATTATTTCAGGATTTAGAAACAGCGACTGTTTGATTGTGGGGTTTTGAAAACATTGGAACTTTGTGTTGAATTCCTAATCAAATCTGTGATTATTTCGAAATATTAACCTTTGCTCCAGTTTGATCTGGTGTAGATATGGATGGTGTTTGCGTTGGTTATTTTCGCTTATTATGAAGTCATTGTTGGAGTTTTTAAATTGTATCTTGAGTTGTGTACTTGATTATACTGAGTTTCTGTGTGAACAAACGAAAAATGATGTTTTAGATTGGTAAAATCTCTGTTGATTGGTTACTGTAAAACTGTGTTACAGCCAGGGAATCTGCTGAGAAACCACGGACTAAGATTTGTAATTTCATCTCTCGAGAAGAAAGAACAGGCTTTAAAGGTCGAGAAAGAGAAGGTATCAGCTGAAGAGGGACGAAAAGAAATGAAGACAGAAGCTGTTGAAGCAGAGCAGGCGGAGGGAGTTGAGCTGAAGGTTGATGGAAACCGATTAAGTGCTTCTGCTACCTATCAAATTGCTGCTTCAGCTGCTTCCTATTTGCATTCTCACACGAGAAGCATTCTCCGCTTTAAGCCCTCCAAATCAACACAGAGTGAGAATTTGCCTGAAGAAGTGAAGGGGGGAGGAAAAAACGAGATTGATATGACAAATCAAGATGCAGCAGCCTCTTTATTGGTCACTGACTCGATGACTGCTGTTGTTGCTGCAAAGGAAAGTGTCAAACAGGCTGTTGCTGATGATCTTAACTCACTGAGTTCTTCACCGTGTGAGTGGTTCGTCTGTGATGACGATCAGAACGCCTCAAGATTCTTTGTCATACAGGTAGGACGATCAGAACGCCACAAGATTCTTTGATTTCGTTCTTAGAGTTGCAGATTTATGCCTGATTTTTATATGCTTAATTTGATATAATTCATTGAGTTGGAAATAGTTCTAAAATGTGTTATTTACAGGGATCGGAGTCTCTGGCTTCATGGCAAGCTAATCTATTGTTTGAGCCCATTCAATTTGAGGTATTTATCGAATTTATCAATTTTGCAATTTTTTTGCATATTATAGACGACTTATTGCTAAAATTTATGTTGGTTTCTTGGTATACAATTCAGAAAGTTTCATGATTAAGAAGATCTGATGCATCTTATCTTTTTAGGGGCTGGATGTTCTTGTGCACAGAGGTATATACGAGGCTGCAAAAGGGATTTACGAGCAGATGTTGCCTGAAATTCATGAGCACCTAAAATCTCATGGCAATCGAGCTATATTTCGTTTCACAGGGCACTCTCTTGGTGGAAGCTTATCGTTACTCGTAAATCTCATGTTGCTCATAAGGGGCGAAGCACCTCGTTCTTCTTTACTTCCTGTTATAACTTTTGGTTCACCGTCAATTATGTGTGGAGGGGATCGCCTGCTCCGCAATCTAGGGTTGCCTCGGAATCATGTCCAGTCGATTGCAATGCACAGAGACATTGTTCCCCGAGCTTTCTCGTGCAATTACCCTACCCATGTTGCCGAGTTCCTTAAAGCTGTAAATGGGAATTTCCGCCACCATCCATGTCTTGATAAACAGGTACCAATTTTCTATATAAACCTATTGGAGAAAAACTTGTATACATATGGTGCACTGTGCAATTCAAGTGTATTTTAAATGATATTAGTTGTTTTACTAACAAATATTTGTATTAGTTGTTTTCACTGAAAAGTATTAATTGTTTCCACAAAGAGTATTAGTTGGTTTCACTGAAATTTATTAGTTGGTTTCACTGAAAAGTATGAGCTGTCTACAGTTGCACTGTACTTCTGGTGTATAATAGTGTTACTCAACCTGTATAATCAATAAACTTTCATGATACATTTTATTCAGTTTCCCTTTCCATGTCTTTCTCGATAGAAACTGTTGTACACTCCGACCGGGGATCTTCTAATTCTTCAGCCAGATCACAAATTCTCTCCAAGCCACGATCTTCTTCCTTCCGGAAGCGATCTTTATCTCTTGACCTGCCCGGAACCCTATTCGGAGAAGCAGATCAAAGCCGCACAGGCGTTGTTCCTCAACTCGCCTCACCCTCTCGAGATATTGAGTGACCGTTCTGCCTATGGTTCGGGAGGAAGCATTCAGCGAGACCATGATATGAATTCGTATTTGAAATCCATTAGAAATGTCATCCGATTAGAGCTTAGTCGCATAAGAAAGGCCAAGAGGGAGCGTAGACGGAAAGTTTGGTGGCCGCTGGTTTCTCCGAACGGAGTCAATGCAGGTATAATCGTCGGTCGGCCTGCCATTCCCGGCCAAGGTCAGTTGAACTTCTCGGGCATCGTTCAAACGGGTAAAGAGTCGTTGAAACGGTTTAGTCGGTTAGTTGCATCACAGCATATGCATTTGCTTGTGGTATTCTTGTTCCCTGCTAGGTTATTGATACTGGGAACCTTTAGTTTGATTCGCTTTAATTGATCAAACAAGTGAACAATCTATCATATCCTTATTAGTAGATGATTCTTTATTTATTCATTTAGCTAAGGCTAAGGATCTTTATTCTTGTATTGTCTGGTTTGTAAATTAGGTAATTTGCAGACTTTGGTGGTGACATTTGATATTATTATACATGGTTTTATCCCACGTACAAATTACTTGATTATTATCAATTCAATACTTTTGGTTGCAATTATAACTTTATTGTTTTATTTGAATAACCAGGAATTATAAAGAAGTTAAAATATGATGTTGGATTTTAGGAGATGTATGTATAATTGATGAATTGATAACGAAGTTGATATTACTGTTAGTTGCGTAATTGCAACAAACACGATTACAGTTAAATTGGCAGTATTTGATGAAACGCATTTCACTGTCATCTTATACCGCACGTTGCAGTAACCAAAGAAACTTACAAAAAATGCACGCCTAACATTTGTGAATATCAACCCTATATTTATTGCTTATCGAACTCGAGTTTGACGTGGAAAATGTTTTTATTACATGCATAAATATTTTTTTTTTTTAAATCCCATCAATAATTCAGTGATGCAGACAGCGAGAGCGTATAATAAAGAAGATAAATACGAGAACACAAGAACACACTAATCTGTTGATTCCTAGAATATCCTAAAAAGTAAAGAAACTCAAATCGTTGATTCTCACAAAATATCTAGTAAAAAAGAGATATATGAGATAAAACTCACTTTTTCATTAATCAATTCAACTCCCTTTTATAATAATAAGAACACCTATTTATAATACTAAAACAACTTGAAAAACAAGAAAGGTAAATAAATCCTAAATATAATCAAATCAAATCTTAAACATAAATATTTAAATCTAAATTGTATCAATATCATCCATATATATCTCCATCATACTCCTCTTCTTGGAGAGGATTCGCCCTCGAATCCCATTGGACCTCATTGTAAATGTACGAAGGCGAGCTGGAACATCCTTGAATTCGCGTAGACAAAAAACAATCAAATCTGAAAATTTTGTCACCAGAGCACCATGATATTTTGCAGAAATAATAACAAGCACATAATATTGGTTGTTATTCACCGAATCTTTCGAGTTAAAGAAAATTTGATGAATATCCCGAGCCACAAAAGTATCTTCATAAATCTAATCTCCATAATTTTCATATGGATTATACTTACCCTCAAAATAATCTTTATCTTCTTCATCAAAAAATGGTGGACCATCATAGCCATCATCACCAAAATCAACTGAAGTGTCAATATACTCGTTAAAAATTAATGGTTCGTCACAACCATAATCTTCATCAGGATATACATCGAAAATTGGTGGTCCATCATATTCACCATGGAATATATGACCATAACCCAATAAATCGAAGTTTTGGCGGATCTGCGTATTATCATCTCCATACGTTGACTGTTCATCATGAAAAGTATCATAAACCGACTGAAATATCGGAACCATTATCGAGAATCGTAACTGGTCTCTGATTACCAACTGATGTAGGCAGCGAGAGTGTATAATGAAGATGAATAAAACTAGAACACAAGAACACACTAATTCCGTTGATTCCAAGAATACCGAAAAAGTGACAAACTCAAATTACGTTGATTCTCACAAGAATACCGTAAAAGAGACACTGAGATAAAACTCTCATTTTTTCATTAATCAATTCAATTTCCCTTTACAATAATAAGAACACCTATTTATAATACTAAAGCAACTTGAAAAACAAGAAAGGTAAATAAATCCTAAATATAATCAAATTAAATCTTAAACATAAATATTTAAATCTAAATTGTACATATTATTGATGATAATCAATATCATCCATATATATCTCCATCATTCAGCCATTTTGTTTGGAAAATGAGAAAGTCTTGTGTGAAATATTGCACACTAGTGTTATGTGCAATACAATATAAATAAGGTAAAAATTGCTTAAAATTCATGTCCAGGCGCCAAGCGGTATGGCGGGACGCGGTGGGTTCGGGGTTGGCGCGACGATATATATATTTATAGAAGGATATTTTTATCAAATATGTATTGTAGCCTATTGGTTCAGGTTTGTTGCTAATAAATTTGGTTGCAGGTTCGATTCCCACTGTACACATAAATTTATTTTATTTTTTTTTCTTAAATTTTTGTGTGTTACTACATCTATGTATAAGTGTTACTACATTATTATATTAGGAGTTACCGCATGAACAAAATCAGTGCAAGCGCGAAAAGAAATCACAATCCAGAATTACAGATTTAAAGAACAATTTGATGTGTTACTACATGAACAAAAAGAGTGTTACCATATGAGAAAAAAAGTGTTACTACATGAACAAAAAATCAAGATAAAACGAAAAAAAAATCTTTCAAATCCAAAATTACAGATTTTTTATTTTTCTCAAATTTTTGTGTGTTACTACATCTATGTATAAGTGTTACTACATTATTATATTACGTGTTCCCACATGAACAAAATCAGTACAAGCGCGAAAAGAAATCACAGTACAGAATTACAGATTTAAAGAACAATTTGATGTGTGACTACATGAACAAAAATAGTGTTACCATATGAGAAAAAAGTGTTACTACATGAACAAAAATCAGTACAAACACGAAAAAAAATCTTGAAATCCAAAATTACAGATTCTGAGCAGTGAAAAAAGTGCAGAATGATCTGAATTTCATCACACACTTTGTGTTGAGGGGTAATCCAAACATCACACACATATTCTCTCTTCTTCTCGTAGAATGCACATCGAAATCTAAATTGAATGACCTGGTTTCATCCAATAATCGGAGAGAAAAAAGAAAATTAGGGCACAAACGAGGAAGAAGAAAGCCCATGAAATTCGCCATAAGAGAAGAGGAAGAAGAAAAATCGACCGTGTTTGGTTCTTGTGTGGAGGAAGAAGAAGATGAAGAAGCCCATTGGCCCACCAACAATCTGACCTAAAATCCATTCTCCTGACCGCGAGAAAAAAAAGACTCAATTACACATATCACTTGTATGCAATATTGCATACAAGTTTTTGTGTTGAAAAATAGCAAAAAGTATAATTCAGCCATTCTGTTTGGAAAATAGCAAAAAGTTTATTACAAACTCATGTAAATATCTATACATGTAGGAGTATTTACTAACCACGTTTATAGTCTACTAAATATTACATCTATTAATCTAATAAGGCAAAGTAAGGGTCAACAACAACGATGAAATTGATTAAGGAGTGTGACTTATATTACTAAAGAGTATGACTTTTTACTATAAAAGGTGTGACTTTTTACTATAAAGAGTATTACTCATAAAAATAAATGACGTGACTTATATTATAACAGAGAGTATCATATTGATAACTGAATGATGTGGCTTATATTACTAAAGAGTGTGATTTATATTACTAAAGAGTATGCTTGAAAAAAAATAATTCATAGTGAACAAGTTTCACAGCATACCAACCCATCTACAAAATATAATCTACAAAATATAGAATTATATCGTTCAATTTCTTCTAATTCTAGTTATAGTTGAGAGAAAAATTCAATCTTGAATTTCATACTCAAATTGATATATGCACATATTACTATGAAAATTTATAATTGAAATCCAAATTCTTGATTGACATGGTTTCAAGTTTTGATGCACCCAATTCCCTAATTGAAGAAAAATTAATGTGTTGGGACCATTGTACACCCAATTCCCTATTTTTTTTTTTGTACACCCAATTTGAAGAAGCCCATTGGTCCGTGTTTCTATAAAGGTGCGTTTGGTGACAAAATAGTGGTCTCAACTCTCAAAGTCTGAAACGGCTCAATTTATACATATTCCATCCAACAAGGCCAACTGAACCTTACCTGCAAAATTGCAAATGGTTCTTCTCTGATGACTTTTATTATGCACAGAGATTTTGGTTCCTTTTAAGGAATAAGGACACACGTTGTAATTTTTTATTTTGAGTTTTGACCATATTAAGCCTAATTCGATTTGTCATTTGTATCCTTTTGTTTTGACCATATTAAGACCAATTTGATCCGTAAAAACTTCCATGTGTTCCCTCCGAAAAAAGATAACAGTTTTCTGAAAAAAAACGTATAACATTTTAAAAGTAAAATGAATATCATCCATGTTTTTCCCAGAAGAAAACGTTAATAACATTTTTGTCACACGAAACACATTTCCTGAACTAAAACTTAAATCACTCTCAATGATTTTGCAACCAAAGGATGCAATTTTTGTAAAATTTGATGCAAATTATCAACAGTAATCTCCAATTATTCGTTTCAAACGTTTCAGTAATAGTGATAATAGTCGTGTTAGAATACACACTGAATAAATCTATGGATTTAAATCGATGAAACTGACTAATATTTGTCTCCAACGGGAATTTCTTTGCTTCAAGGATGAACCAACATCAAAGAATCAATCGCAAACACCCAGAGGAATTTTGGGCTAAATGAGAGCTACATTGCTTTTCACTTGGAGCCGTGTAACATCCATAAAGCAAATGTTGCTCATTAGAACAAAACAATACTCTAAAAAGAGCGCCTTGTGCAAGATGGTCTCCTACATGATTGACCTATGACTCCATAAATCCATGGATCATATAACATGAAAATGAAATATGTCATAAAACCATTTTATACAAGGTCTTGTCTACTATAAAAGGCCATATATAGGCACTACCCCCAACTTCAGCCCCAGCCCTGCCTAATTTTGTCTAGAAGCCAGGCATCACCAAGCTCTCGTTTGCCACCATTAGGCGTCTAGTGCCTTTCAGAACATAGTAGCTTTTAAAGAGAACAAGGGGAGCTTTTTCTATAAAAAAAATGCTTCTTGAGCGCAAAATGGGTTTCAAACCACCCCGAACTCAACAAGACAAGAACATATTAAGGGCCCACTTGGTTAGAGGTAATATAAGTGAATAATGAGAATTACTTCTATTAATGTTGCTTGGTAGTTTTGATACACAAGTAATGAGAATAGAAATAAGTAATTGATTATCTTCACACTCACATGATACCCATTGTTCATATTATGACCAAGCAATAACAAATGCAATCAATAACTCTTAATGATTGACCCCTCAATGATATCTATTACCATTACCATTCTCTAGTCATACCAACTTTAACTTCCCTACCACATTTCAATGTCATTATCAGGCTCACCAAAATATGAAAATATAGCCCTTACAATTGAATACACATAAAAACCAATCAACACCTAGTCTATCAAAACCTAGCATTCACCTCACATACCAACTCTCTCATTGAATGCAAAGCCAACTAAAATTGTGGCCCAAGTGGAGAGACTTACTCCAAATCTAATTACCCATTTGGCTAAGCAAATTGCTGAAGGATTAAATGTTACCATCCTACACCGGATCCACAAGAAATTGTGGATGGGTAATTAAGTGAGAGTCAATCCTCCACTCTTGAGCTAGCTTTTGGGTGAAATTAGGGCTTCCATCCCTGAGTTCCTATCATTAAATCCTCCAAGGAGCATATCCTCACATTCGAAAACTCTCATTTCATCCCATGTACAATACAGTGAGGGATAAATATGCACATGGAATCTCCAGTATATTCTCTTTAAGATTACATTAAACATTGAAATTTTACAACAAGTAGGCTCAAACACCGCCGTCATCTTAAAGAAATGTCACCAAATAACTGTAAAGCAGTTTCCATACTAGAAAAATGCACAAGTATTATTCTTGATTGCATGACAGAAGTACATAAACTTGGTGTGGGAAAATTATTAGGTAGAGGTTGAAGAAAAGGGAAATGAGAAAGGTTTGATATTTGATTTATACCCATAAATACAGCCAAATATATCAACTCTACAAATCAAGTTTACCGGCAAGATACCATGAATGGATGGCAAGGCTACCGAACGAGAAGATATTAGCAAGAGAAGACAATCCATGAATCATCCCAAATTTCTTGTTCATTGCAGCAAGTTTTGGATTTTTCTTTGCGACTTCTTTGTTTTTGGTCCACCCAACTTCTTCCCCTATACTTTCTTCTCTCTCTATCTTGTGCCTTTGTTTCATCATCTGGTTGACATTCAAAGATAAATTAGTGCAGTTTTTAAGGCAGAAAAAATCCGTGAGGCTATGTTTACTTTGAGTTTTAAGTGCCTTTTAGAAATCATTTTTGAAAACATGGGATTTTTGAAAACCTGATTAATAGTAATGTGTGTTTCTTTTGGGTTTTTGAGTAGGGAGAGATTTAACTTTATGTCAAATCAATGTGCAAGAGTGAGTGACGTTGTATTATTATATTATTGTTGAATGATCTTTATGTGAAATCCAAAGTGAATGATGTTATATGGAGTATTATATTATTGTTTAGAGAAATTTAAATCATTAGATAATTGTGTAATGATTAAAGTTTAGAGGTTGATAGGGGAGGTTTTTTAAAACTAGTTTATAAAATCCCGAAGTAAAACCGGTTTAGGATTTAAAAACCCAAAACCAGATTTACAAAACCCAAAGTAAACATAGCCTGAGTGTTTCTAAAATTTGTTCAAATCAACTAGCAAACTCTAGACGTTCTTCTCAGTAGGAAAGCACCACAGCCGGAAAGAGGAAGGAGAAAACAAAATGTTCACATTCCTTTCCCCTCCTAGTGGTCATATGGATATAATTGTAAATGTAGGCTATATGTATAAGTAATCAAGTCGAGCTTGAGCTCAAACAAATCAAGTTAGATGGAATTACACCATCGCAGTACACCCTAATGTGATTAAAATAAATAAATGTACAAAACTTGTAAGTACCTCAATGGTCATAGGAGTAAAGATAACGAGATTGCTGAGATTGAAACCAAAGGCTGCGAGAAGGAATCCAAGCTGGTATTTCTCAGTGGCTCCAGAAGTCTTCCATGGATGCAAGTATCCAAACGCACCCACTGCTACCGCACAACACACCCCCACCATGGAAAAGTAAGCTGGAAACATCTTGCTTTGCAAGTTACCAAACTGATGCCTAGGCAGATTCCTTTGAAAAGGATACAACCAAAATTCAGTCACAACTATAATTTCGCAATCTTGATCATTCACCATAAAAACAATTTTCAGAAATCTAAACAAATTGAACCCTCGGCAAATTCCTAAAATGCATTAATCAAAATCATCATTTGTGTCCCCCTGCCCCCCTTGTCTAATTTACTCACAATCTTTGCATAATCTATGCTACACCAGCTGAAGTATCGGTAAACATCGACCATTTTAACATGAACACAAAAAATTTCGAGCCTATAGCAGACACTAGTGTCTAGACTAGTTAATTCTGAAACAGTGGAGATATATTCCTCAATTAATAAAGTCACAAGCTTTATCAAGATTGACCGATCAATCATACTCTGCAAACTCATATTCTATACCATACTAATCAATATTACCATAAAAACAGGAATTAAATGCGCACATAGGGAGATAATTACTTGAACATGATGATGCCGCCGATGAAGGTAACCCAGAGAGCGGCGCCGAAGGAGGTGGAGAAGCACAGAAGGTGACTCAATTTCAACAAAGTGACGAAGAGCTGTGATTTCTGGCCGTCCGATATCGACCCGAAGGTTTCCGGCGAGAAAATTACACCGATTGCCAAAAACGCCACCGCGGTTAAAAATCTTGTCATCCATCCCATCTTTTACTCCTCGATTAGTTCGGATTTCGGAAAAGTAGCAGTAAACAGTAGCTGAGCAAGGATTTATTGATGGATGGAGCTGAAATTTCTGTATTCAATTCACCTAACTACGATGCTTCCAGAAGCTCAAAACGTCTGCTGAATTGGGGAATAAGAAATCGGAAATGGATAAATTAATCTGCCCTTTACAATATCGACCAATTTTAATTTTTCTTTTTCCTTTTCTGTCGCGTGGGACACGAGGGCTTGCTCTATTCGGAGTTTGAGGGCTACGTCCATGCTGTGGACACATGACACATGTCATGGGCCCCTTTCCTTTCTTTTCTTTAATATTTGATTTTGTAAGTTTTTGATACCTCAATTTTTAAAACGTATTCAATTAAGACATTAATATTTTATTTCTTGTTAATTTTTATGTTTTTAAATACAAATTTATACCTTAATAAATTATACTCTCCTTGTTCTAAAGTTATTTACCCCTTTAAAAAAATGACTCGTTACAATATTTTAAAATTACATTTCATGTCATTACTTTTCTCACATAAATAATTTATTTTAGTAATAACATATATAGAACTGCGATACCCGCAAAAAAAAAAAAATCACTTTATCACTTTCAATACTACTCCCTCCATTTCAATTAAAAACTCATATCAAAAGTAAAAATGTAAATAACTTTGGGACGAAGGTATTACTCCACAAATAATTATGCAAAATTATATATATTATATTTTTAACGACTATTTAATATATTTTATTCTTTTACCAATAAATATTTCAAACAATTTGTCATTTATTCTGTATGTGGGAGGATGAGTTAAAAGATTATTTTTCTATCATACATTATACTAATTAGTAATTACATTCTTTATAATTTGTCTCATTTTATTCATTCATATAAATTAATTTTTTTCGTTAATCTAGGTATCAAAATACTAGTATACTCTTATTTAGTCATATATAGTAGTATTTATTATGATTACTATTGAATAGAAAATGAAAAGAATTTATTACCCTGACAAAATAATAAAAATAAAAAATTATTTCCGATAAAACGGGACAACTAATAAAAAATGAAAGTAACATTTTATTTACTTTTCAAATTTTTTAATAAATTATTAAATTTTTAAGTAATTAATAAGAATAATATCGAAAAAATTTGTTTCAATCAAATTTCATTGCTACCATTCCATAGTTTTATGATTGAATTTTAATACAAAATTTTATAAATGTTACAATTATTTTACACTTGAAATTATATTTTAAAATAATATTTAAATTGTTACTAAAAAAATTATTAAAATACTATGCTTAAATTAATTAAAGAAAAGTAAAAAAAAAAGAGTATTAAAAGTATAGAATTAAAAAAAAAAAGTTAAAATTTAAAATAAACAATAAAAAGAAAAGGTGGTGGGGCCGCTGCCCAGCCCCCCAGCTTAGACAAAATCGAGTTTGCGTGCATCAAATTGGTATGGAATTGAATTTAACTCAAATTATTAAAATTAATACTTGAATTGATAGAATGATTTTGCAAAATTTTCAATTGTTTCTTTATATATAAATAATTGGGTTCAATTCAGGGAGCAGTTCATCTCATCAATTGATTTTCTACTACATTTTGTCTTCTAGAGACTTAGGTCCCGTTTTCAAACTCATGTACACAGTGAAAAACACTTAAAATTTAAAAAAAAGTTGAGTCTTGGAACTTAAAAAAAAAACGATTCTCACCTAAAAAATAGAGAATGCAAACACACCCTTACAATGCTTCATTAAATAATTCCATTATTTGTAGAATGAGTCTTTTGTGCACTTAGGTGCACAGTGTACTCATGCAATTGAATGATTCATTTAAAAAAAAATACTTGGTCCATGTAATATATTAGACATATTCTGTGAATACATGAGTAGGGTTGGGACGAGTGCACGGATCTTAAATCCTAGGGATGACAATGTGCCTCGTCCCCGCGGTGATGCGCCCAGGCCCCGGCCCGATAAATATTATATAAATATTTATTATATTTATGTATGTATATATCACTATATATATTTAAATATTGATATGATTATTTATATTTTGTTCTTTTAAGTTATTTTATACAAATAATTTTATAACATAATTTGCTCTCCATGATTTTTAGAGAGATAAAATAATTATGATAATAAAAAAATTAAAAATAAATATAATAGTCGGTTTTCTGGTCGGGTTCGGGGATACCCGAAAACATTAGGGGAGGGGATGAGGACTAAGAAAAATTCCCCGTCGAGGTTCGGGTCGGTTTTGGGGATGAAATTTTCCGTCTGGGTCGGGGGAGGCATAAACCGGCCCGCCCCGCCCTATTGTCACTCCTATTAAATCCGTGCACCAATTACACATGAAACTTTTCTTTTTTTGTATGATCT
Source organism: Stenogyne calaminthoides (assembly GCA_037126765.1). Lineage (NCBI taxonomy): Eukaryota > Viridiplantae > Streptophyta > Magnoliopsida > Lamiales > Lamiaceae > Stenogyne > Stenogyne calaminthoides. The sequence continues at coordinate 12,381,887 of JBBCBC010000021.1, read as the reverse complement.
AATGCTACTGCTTATGCGAAGTTTTATAATGAGATCTTATATTAGATATCGGATAATTTGAGTCAATCAATTTATTCCGGGATAAATTACTTATTTTTGTTATTGAGGTTCGGTTTGATTCACAAGACTTCATTGAATAGTTATGATAACATTGAGTATGATTAAGTAAGATTTGATTGTTTGGACTAAATTGTTTGAATCAATATATATATTTGGATGATAGGATTGCAACTCTTAATCATGTACTAAAAAATTAATATAGAGATTAAAATGTTAATCATAATCCCGGTCAATCCCACCTTTCATTGTCTATCCTTCCATGTGATAAACACATTTTTGTATTCTGGCTGAAAATGTATCCTGAGTCCTCATCCCACAAACCAAACATCTAATTATGTGAGATTAAAATGCTAATCTCAGTCTATCCTGATCAATCTGACAAATTAAACAAGACTTAATAGTATTTCGAGGATTTTTTTTTTTTGTGAAACAAAAAGGGGCTGGAATCAGTTAACACCGATGGAAATAAGGAAGTTCGAGGTGGACTACCAAGATTAATTACAAGAAGAATTGGATTTTGCGAACTGAGCGAACCCGTGGGCAACTAGATTAAACGCGCGCCTATTCCAGAAGATACGGTACCAAACACGGTGCAGTCTTGATAAGATCTTGAAGCCCAATTATAAGCCCAAACATAAAATTATCTGAGCCTGTTATATCCCGGCCCAAATATAAAATTATTGGACCCCGTTATTTCCCGGCCCAAACCCGGATTGAAAAATAAAGACTGCGTTTGGACACGTGTCTTCGGCCGCCTAATTTTTCCTCTCCCGCCACTGCACGAAAATCAAAAACAAAATTCCATGAAAAAAATCCCTCTTTTTTTCGACTTTCCAATTTTACCCTTCGTGTGACCTCTCCTTCCTCGAGAAGCTTTACGCCTAATAATTCCACACTTCAATTTTTCTGCTACCAGACTGTCTGCAGTGATTTACTCTACAATCCGTGCTCTTCGAGCGCTCTCTGAAGTATAATGATGGAAGGCAATCACGATTTATCATATGATGACGCCTCAAACACTTTTCAAGGAGTCCGCTTCGTTCTTTGCGGATTCGACCCAGATAAAGAAGACGAGGTTTTACTCTAATGGGGTTTTAGTTTTTACTTGTAATTATTTGCTTCATTTTAAGTTTATATAAAAAGAAATGGATTTTTTTATTTCTCAGGTGCGGTCGAAGCTTTTAGAAGGAGGTGGAATTGATGCTGTAAATTATGGTCCGAATTGTAATCACGTCATTGTTGATAAGCTTGTTTATGTGAGTTGAGGAACATTTACCTGATCTGTTTAGTCCTGTCCTTACTTTTCTTTCTTCTAATTGTGAATTGTAGGTTCTTTCTCATTCATTGCTTTTATTTTGTTGAAGATTTTTTTTTTAATATTTGAATTGAAGTCTTAGATTAGGGGGATATGCTTGTTTTTTCACGGTCTCGATGCCTTAAGTTCTGTTATACTGTCACAGTTGCATTAATAATGCTGTTTGTTCATGGTGTAGGATGATCCCATATGTATAGCTGCAAGAAGAGATGGCAAGGTATTGGTGACTGGGCTATGGGTTGATCACAGTTTTGATATTGGGATGACTGTTGATCCCACCTCTGTAAGTTTCTCGAATGCGTTGTTTCGACTATTGTTCCAATGTCCCCTGATTTAGTTTGACAAAGCGTTTCTTGTTCAATCTAGAATTTTCTTTGATTAATTTAAAGTGGTTCATTGTATTAGTGTATGTATGTAGTTTATTCGCTATTCATGTTTAAACATAATTTTTTGCCAGCATTTCTAAACTCTTTTCAAGTACAAGACTCCTCAACAATTGTTTAAGACATTTTAAGATCCAAGTGCGAGACCAATGGAATGAAATGTATACCGTTTATGCTAAGTATATCTTTCTTTTGAAGTGTTGCATATGAATTTCAACTCATAAACAGTTATATATAAGAGATTTCTATGTTCAGATTCTGGTAATCATCTGTTTTTACTTTATGCTTGTCCTGCTATCCTATTTGGTTTTCCTTGCTCTAACTTTATAGTTTCCACAAGTCTATTTAGATTCATTGCTTTTTAAACTTTCATATTTTGTTGTTCTCACAGTCCTTTATAATTTCTTACAGGTAATGTATTGGCCAATGAAAGATTTGAACGGGATTCCAGGTGCCGAATCTCTGGTTGTGTGCTTGACTGGATATCAGAGACAGGACCGAGATGATATAATGGTTCTGATAATTACTTAATGTCTTTTGTTTTTTAACCCCTAAACACAAAATCTTTTCGTACTCTTTCATTACACTTTTATAGTGTACCTACTCATCTTACCATAGGCTTCTTTCTTACATAGAATATGGTTGCCTTGATGGGGGCAAATTTTTCGAAGCCATTGGTAGCACACAAGGTTACTCATCTGATATGCTACAAGTTTGAGGGTGAGTTATCTTATCTTCTTTTAACTCATGATATTGAGTTATAGCTTATAAAAAAAAGTATTTTGATTTCAATTGTTATTTTTCTGCCACTATATAATCTGTAGTTTGAATATTGTTGAGATACTAAGTGTTTGTATTTAGCAGTTTTTAAATCTGGTTTTATTCCATTTGGCTCAGTAGTCTACTAAGTTGAGAAACATTCATGTGCATAAAGATAAACTCTATTTGGAAATAAGTGAGGTAACAGTTTAGAGTTTGTATGCACTTTTGTTTCTTATGTTAATTGCTGTTTTGGTAGATGTTCCACATGGATCATAATTGCTGCACACTATGGTTCTTTGTTGATTTTTATTATTTTAACAAATCAGTTAACACTAATCCCTGCATTTACAAACACATTATATGGATGTTTTTAAACTACCAACTATATTTCATTCTATGGAGATTAGCTTAAAGTTCTATTAATTTTACTGCAAAGTATGTCATTAGATTGTTACTATACTTGATCAATATCCTGAAATGCTTGAATTTTGTGGTTTTACCTTCTTTGGTAAAAATTTGCGTGTATGTGCTTGCTCTTTAAGCCGTTCCTACACTTAGAAATTTTATCCTTCAACAGGGGAGAAATATGAGCTTGCCAAGAAAATGAAGAAGATACAGCTTATTAACCATCACTGGTTGGAAGATTGGTAGGACCAATTTTGTTCAGATTGCCATTTATAGACCCGATATGCGTTGATTTCTTATTCACTAAACATGTCATCCATTAATTCCTTTCACTTAATTATCAATCTCTCTTGTTTTTGCACATTTCCAGCTTGAAGGCTTGGGAGCTCCTTCCAGAAGCTGACTATGCTAAGAGGTGAGAAAACAAAGCTGTATGCTTAGACTTTTCGATATTTAAGATGCTTTAGTAGGGTATGGATGATTCGGTATTTGAAAACCGGACCTGAGATTTTGCAATCTAAATACTGTTCTACTTTGGGATTCTAGATTTCTGTTTGTGAAAACCCAATATATCCACTCTACAAATATCTATAAGCTCTACAGTACCAATTTTTCCTCCATTATTAATGCAAATATGAACTTTAAATTCTCACTCTTCTTTTATTTATCATTTTTCACACTTTTTTTCTCACTTTTACAACTTGATATAAAGTTAAATCCTACCCTACAAAAATCTCAAAACAAACACACACCATTACTATTTATCGGGATTTTGAAATCACTTCATATTGTAATCCACCATATCCCAAATCAAACATACCCTTAGTTTCCAAGAAAATAATTTCATGAGCTTATATTTAATCCTTGGTTTAGTGGATACGAGTTGGAGTTGGAGATGGAGGCTGAAGCTAAAGATTCTGAAGAAGAGACAGAAGATATAGCTTCCATAGATTTGAGAAAGAGAATTGTTGTCAGCCCTCAAAATACACGAGTTGGGAGCAAAATTCTCCATCAGTCACCATTGAAACAGGAAGTTTCAAAAAACACTGTTTATCTGAGTGCTTCTGAAAATTTTGCGAATGCTGGAGATACCAGTAAGACCAAATCGACTCCTGCAAAAGAGAGAGACTATGCTAAAACATCGTTCTCACGAGGAACTCGTGATAAGCATCATGATAAGTCAACGAGCTCTTGTGCTAGAAGTCCTGTTAAAACATCCTATAATGCGCCATCAGACATGCCTGATGGTACAACGGTCTCTGAGAAGGTCGAACATGCCACAACTTCAGCTTCTAGAAATGCTAAGAAGTCTCCCGATGCTAACTTGTCCAAATTAAGCAGCAAGAGTAGAAAGTCCAGTCTTCCTTTAAGGTCAGAAAGAATTGGAAATTATGGCGTTGCCTCAAATGCATGTAATCCTGGACTTAGTGACAATTTTGACATATTATTGGAGAAACATCAGGGCGGCGATGATTCTCATGGAGCTAAGACACCTTTAAAGGAACCATCTATGGACCTTGATGAGGGGCTAACTAAGAGTTTGCCCAGTAAGAGGAAAGCTACTGCTTCACTTGGGAGTTCAAAATCACCAAAAAAGAATTTAGAAACTGGATTGACACCAAAAACTTTGAAATTTCCGGTTTCTGGATCTTCAATTGGTGATGTTTCTCCTGCAAATGTTAGTGGTGATTTTGACATGCTATCACAAAGACTCTTAGATAGGGTTGTTTCTGATGGAGTTAAGACACCCCCAAAGGCTAACTTGTTGCACTTTGAGGAGGGGCAAACTGGTAACTTGTCCAGTAAGAGGAAAACGGCGGTTTCACGCGGCATTCCAAGATCACCAATGTCGATTCATTATCCGAAAACATCAATTGAAAGTGGTGCAGCAACAAAAATGCCAATTTCTGGGTCCTCAATCGATGGTTCTCGTCGATTATCTGGTAATATTTCTCCCATGAATATTACTAGCCGTTTGTGGGAGGAAGATTTATTGTCCTCTAAAGAAGCTTTAAACACTACTGCATCAGAGGATAGAGAAGAGGGGCAAACTGGTAACTTGTCCAGTAAGAGGAAAACATCGGTTTCACTTGGCACTTCAAGATCACCAATATCGATCCATAATCCGAAAACATCAATTGGAAGTGGTGCAGCAACAAAAGTGCCGATTTCGGTGTCCTCAACCGATGGTTCACGTCGATTTGCTGGCAATATTTCTCCCATGAATATTACTAGCCGTTTGAGGGAGGAAGATTTATTGTCCTCTAAAGAAGCTTTAAACACTATTACATCAGAGGATAGACAAAACTGTAATGATCAAGCACTTCAACATACCCCACAAGGTTTTAAAGAGTCCAATTTGGATGCGGGTGATCCATTTAGAAGAACTAATACTTGCACTGGTGGAGTAGAGATGCAGCAAGGTGATCCACAGAGTAGTGATTTGAACTCTTCAAAGGTAGAAAATAAAGGGAACCAATCAAAACCAAAGAAAACAAAGATGTTTGCTCGAAAGACATTGGGTTCGAGACCAACTATCCCTAAAGGGAGCACCGCTAAGCGCAAGGGGTCCATTAATCTTCAGAGCGAGTGTATAAATTATTCAAATGGAGCAGTAGCAATGGAGGTGATTGATGATATTGCTATTCCTGAGAAAGTTGCGGTGGTTTCCCCAATTACCGATGAAGATGGTCCTGTGGATGATGAAACTAAAGCTCCAGATGATAAAGAACGAAATGAGTTTGATTTGGGAAGTGATATAGATGAGTCTGCTAAAGTTGGAGCATCGAGTTTAGGGAAAAGTGTTAGTCGTACGAAAAAGCAAGTCAACTGCGAAACCATACTAATGAAGGAGCAGAGTGCAAAATCTGTAGGAGTTGAGAATAATGGTGAAGCTGAAACGAGTTCTCGTGGGAAGAAAAACAAATTGCCAAAATCAAAATCTACAGGTGATGATGCTGGAGAGGGAGAAATAACTAAGAGCAAGAAGCGTCCTTTGACTAAATCGAAGACAAATAAGTCGAGGGATTCTAAAGGTAGTACTGCTAAGGGCAAGGGACCCATTAATCTTCAGAGCGAGTGGACAAATGGGGCAGTAGCAATGGACGTTACAGATGATGCTGCTATTTCTGAGAAAGTTGTGGTGGTTTCCCCAATTACAGATGAAGATGATCTTGTGGATGATGAAACTAAAGCTTCAGATGATAAAGAACAAAATGAGTTTGATGATTCTGCTAAAGTTGGAGCATCGAGTTTAGGGAAACATGTTAGTCGTACGAAAAAGCAAGCCAGTCGCGAAACCGTACAAATGAAGCAGAAGAGTGCAAAATCTGTTGGAGTTAAGAATAACGGTGAAGCTGAAAAGAGTTCTCGTGGCAAGAAAAACAAGGTGCCAGAATCAAAATCTACAGGTGATGATGCTGGAGAGGGAGAAACAAGTAAGGGCAAGAAGCGTCCTTTGATTAAATCCAAGACAAAAAAGTCTACGGATTCTAGAGAGGAAGTAAAGAATGATCGATCCAATAGCAAACTTGACGAAGACAAGTGTGTCGCAAGAAACAAAGAAACAGATGTGTCGGCTGGTAAAATTACTAAAAGACCATCCAAGAAGTTGAAAAGCTCAGCTGATGAAGATAAGGAAAATGAACATGCTGCAGTTAGGCAAAAAAGCGCAAGCAATGATACTGGGAAAGTAACTTCACCTCTGAAAAATGGGCTTAAAGTTAACAACACTGATGCAGAGAATTATAAGGTGAAAACAGAACCTGCAATGTTTATTCTAAGTGGGCATAGGCTACAAAGAAAGGAGTTTCAGCAGGTTATAAAGCGATTAAAAGGAAGAGTTTGCAGAGATTCTCATAATTGGTCGTATCAGGCTACACATTTTATTGTTCCAGATCCGGTTAGAAGAACTGAGAAGTTTTTTGCAGCTGCAGCATCTGGATGGTATACCTGTTATCATATTTATCAACATTTGATTCTATGGCTGATTGTATCTAATCAACCGTCTCTTATTGAATTGATTTTGCAGCTGGATTCTGAAGACTGATTATTTAACAGGTAGTAATGAAGCTGGAAGATTTTTGTCTGAAGAACCGTTTGAGTGGCATAAGAAATGCTTGACTGAAGATGGTGCAATCAACTTGCAAGCTCCACGGAAGTGGCGTCTCTTGAGGGAAAGAACTGGCCGTGGAGCGTTTTATGGAATGCGTATAATCATTTACGGAGAATGCATTGCCCCTCCACTGGTATGTTACTTATTAGTCTTTGAAGTTTCAACTTGTTTATTATGTTGATTTGAAATGTTTAATTTCTTGGGTAAATTACCCAAAACCCCCCATCGAGGTTTGTCCAAATTACCAAGAGAACCTTGTGGTTTGAATTAAATTACTAAATACCCACCCTCTAAAATGAATGCACAATTCATTTGACAAAGTGACAATTAACATAAAAATTATGAAACAATCAGTCAATGTAAATATGAAGAAAACACAATTAGTGAAATGATTTTGTGTTTATCGATCAATCAAACATTTCTTTTTTTTATCTGACTAGGGTTTTTTTTTGATAATTATTCAAATCACAGGTTTCTTTTGGTAATGTGGACAAACTTGAAGGGGTATTTGTAATTTACCCTAATTTTTTTTTATTGCACACTGTGTTATTGACTATATTGCTCAGAGAAATCTTTATTTACCCACTAGGTAATCTACTCAATCTTAAATTCACTAGGTGGAGAATGGATGGACTGTGTTTAATGTTTCTCTCTTCAAATATTATACTAGTAGTTTTTTTTAGTTGGATAGGTAGATTACCCACGGGTAAATGTAACATTCTCCGTATCGCTTTGTCCATATGGAGTTGGGTGAAGGCTTAGTTCATATTTGTAATCACATATTGCTCATATTTGTGGGTAAATGTAACATTCTCCGTATCGCTTTGTCCATGTGGAGTGGGGTAAATGCTTAGTTCATATTTGTAATCATATATTGACTGTATTTTTTTGCCAAATCAGGATACATTGAAGCGTGCTATAAAGGCAGGCGACGGGACAATACTAGCAACTTCACCACCTTACACGCGTTTTCTAAATTCAGGGGTCGATTTCGCCATTGTGAGTCCTGTGATGCCCCGTCAAGATGTATGGATTCAAGAGTTTTTGAGACACGAAGTACCCTGCGTCGTCGCTGATTATTTGGTGGAGTATGTATGCAAGCCCGGTTACTCCCTCCAAAGGCACGTACAATACAACACACACGCGTGGGCCCAGAAATCCCTCGACAATCTGACAAACCGCGTTGAGGAGGTCGCAGTGGACCCCACAACACCCGAAGATCATCGTGATGATGATGATGTGGCATGTCGAGCGTGTGAGTCCCGCGATAGAGGGGATGAAATGCTCATATGTGGTGATGAAAGTGGTCGTCATGGATGTGGAGTTGGTATCCACATTGATTGTCTCGATCCTCCACTTGGCTTAGTTCCCGAGGAGGATTGGTTCTGTGACGAATGTAGCCAGAAACGAGAGGCGAAAGCGGTTGGTCGGGGGTCAAAAATACAGGGCTCCAAATCCAGGAAGTGATGTTACTGTTTGATTCTTGTGGTAAGATCAAAGATGCCATGCATGTTTTGATGATGGTAGTATACATTTGTGTAAGTATTAACATTTTGTTTGGATCATAGAACTTGCTGAATATTGCATGGTATAATAAATATTCTTTACTTCCACTATATAGTTTTATTTTTCTCTGATACGTTTTACTTTGGTAGGGGCTACTAACACACGAGTTTTTACTCTATACACGCAAAATAATTTTATGTCTAAAATAATTTAATGTAAACGGATTAATATAATATGTTGCATGCCATCTTTCTCAAATTATTTACATCATTCTTTAATCTCGAAGAAATCATCATAAATTTTAACCCCAAAATTCCTAAATAATAAAAACTCATAGTGAATGTATTAAAAAAAGAGTAAGAATTAAAGAATGAGTTTTTAGTTATATTTTATAAGTTTTCTTGTGCATTTTTTCTATTTGAATGGTAGATAGATAGAGTTTTTTTTTTTTCATGTTTAACATTTAAAAATTGCGGCAGAAAAAAGGCATCCGACTATTGACGATTTTAAATATTGGTCAGACTGGTCGACTATTCAAAAATGTGGACAGATTGATTGACAATTATAGAAGTCGGTCTCCCTAGTCGACATTATATTAGAATTTTTTTATTTTTGATTAACAGGGTACAATGTATTCTATAAAATATGTGTATTGAATAAAGATAAAAATATTAAATAGATGTGTAAAATAGTAGGTGTATCGAGTAATAACTCGTGTGTGGTTAACTGCTGCCTTTACTCTAGAAGCTGCCTTTACTTTAGAAGGTTGAAAAAAAAAAAGGTGTGGATAAACCAACCCCCAAATTAAAATAAAAGGTTTTACTACCCTGCCATAAAAATAAGGACATAATACTATTTACTTTACTCAAATTGACCGAAAAATAACTTTACTTTAACCAAAATATCTAATACTACGATTTTTACTTTGTTGGCTGAACAAAAAAGAAAATAAAAAAATGTTGAACACTATGTCGACGGAAAACCGTTTGTTTTGGACTACAATGAGCCAAAAAAAAAATGGAAATAATATAATTAGTAATTCAACGTGGGTGTGCTAATAATTTCATTAACAATAGTGTGTATTGATATGCCATGAGATCGTGAGTTTGAGTTATTATTTTATTTTTAAAAAGTAGTACATTTTTTATCGAATTAATGGTGACTTGAACTCATAATCTCACGGCATAAGTAGTGGTGCTCTAATCGCTTGAGCTGATTAACTTTATTATAAGTTCGAATTTGAGGAGATATGTAAAATTAATGAGGCACATTTGCATGAGACGGTCTCACGGTGAGTCATGACATAAATTAGGCATTGACGCTTTAGCACTTTGAAAGGGGTGAGTGTGATTTATACTAAGTTGTACTACATTTCATGCATGAGACCGCTTCATATGATTTTTTGTCTTAATTTATTTATTTATATTAATTATTTAACACTTTTCATCACTCGTAAATTGGATTTTCAATTATATTATTTTGAGTTTATTTTATGCAACATTGTTGGACGTTACCTAACAATATTAGAGTATTGCACCACATCCATTAGTGCGTTGTATTATACAGTACATTAATCAAATGATACAACATGTTAAATTACTATTTAACACTGCCCATCAATATAACATATTTAAAAAATTATTTTGGGAGAAGATCACCTATTGCGAAATTTGAACACGTTCCACGAGGGCGTCATGTAAGCTAAAAACTCTAATATTATAAACTAAATTTTATCTCATTTAAAATTAAAATTCAAACTTGCAAAGATGTAAGAAATCAAATCATCTATATTAATTCCCTAACATTACAAAATATAATCTTTCCCACTTTCCTCCTTGAAACGAAGCAAAATAAAAAGAACATTTTCTTCGGCCACAAGATAATAGAAAAAATACATTCATTAAACTGCTACTTAATGGTATCATAAACCAATATCTATACAAAATTACAAATCCATCAATTCAATGTAGTAAAAAAAAATTAATCTAAGTATATAAAAATTATGTGTCAGAAAAATCATTGAATCCTTCAAACTGGGGACTTTCAAAACCTTACAATATTCATAATTAAACTCATCAAATTGAGTTGTGAAGGCATATTTCCTCCGCTATCAGTAAATATATGTATTAAAAACACACGTAACACATACTTAATTGCATTAAAACATGCACCTATGGGCGGCTACAGAGTTAGAATAGGGGCTAGCTACATTTCTGAAACATGCATGTACAGCTAATTAATTAGGCCATATGATACATTTTATAAATGAAAGCATGCATGAAGGGCATCCAATTCGCATGGATCAATTATAAAAATATTGGAACCATTAGTTACAAACTATTAAAAAAGAATTTATGAAAAAAATAAATTCAAATATATCATATTTTTTGAAGTAGTAGTTGAGAATTGAAAAAAGTTATTGATTGTTTCGAAGAGATAGCTTCTATTTTCCCTTATTAATCACGTACGAAAGAAAAACTTGCTTTGAAGACAAGATTTTAAACAATGGAGTATCATTTAAAATGACTAATGTATATACTCTTTTATAATATAAATGCTAGTTTTTAAATGTTATTTTAAGATATAATATATATTTCCTCGAAATGTAAAGTTTAATACTAAATAAAGATGTTTATAAAGGGAAATTGACTTGTTTAATATGAGCAGGTAAGAAAATTGAGTGACTTTTACCGAACAAAATGCAGGATTTTGTTGGAGAAAATAAATAAAGAAAAAGCAGAATTGGCGGTAACAATAATTGTGCAAGTATTTTATTTATTTATAAAACTATCATCTCTTTTTGTGTGTATAATTGATGGGTACGTATGATTCCTTATTTGCAGATGCATTGCACGTGACTCTTTCTTTACATCTTTATCTTTTCTTTTTTGCAATCCAAACACTGCGCTATAAGCATCAATATATGCGTCTTTGATATTTTAAGAAATTGCAAATGAACCAATCATGTTTTGGGTTTTCAGATTTTGAGGTGGTGTTTAGTTTTAAGATGTGTTACAACTCAGAAATCCGTTAGCTTTGAGGATGTATTTTAGAAGTTGAATAATGATTAATTTTTAATTGAGATAGTAAAATTGCATTTGTCTCGTGAACTATCTATTTCATCCGGACAATAATATTGAAATTATATCACATTAATAAATAATGCGTATCTCGACATTATTTGCATCTCCTTATTTCATATTCCATTATTCATTACCAAATATCACCAACGGTAAAAAGATTGAAGTTTGAATTTAAATTAGTTGAAACATTAGAGATGAACGAAATCTGTAAAGATAGATCAATAAAATTCTACATGAACCTCTGATACAAAACTTCATTGCATAGACCATTCCAAATCCCTACTCATTTCCCAAAATTGACCAAATTGATTTTACACAGTCTAGCCTTACAATGCCTGTTCAATCTCTCAAAGGGTAAAAAAGAGAAACTAAGCCACATGAACACCTCATAAGCACCAAAGAATTGGGTTATACTTAACATCAAATCTCATTTCCTGTCAAAATTTACGGTAATGCTGAGGAGGGTGATTCACCCCTGGGGAACTTGAACTTGTGTTTTTTAACGACACTTAGCTCCACTATTTCATAAAAGGGCAAAACAGTCAATACATCACTTGAAATGTCGGAAATACTCACCCTGAGGTGAATCTGGACAAATAGCAGCGTCCATACATGTAGTTAATCCGAGCTCTGAATTCAATGCAACTATGAACTCCAGCAATCTTGAATCTTCACATACGAAGTGGATTCCAGCCATTAGTAGAGCTGGATCAATCACCAGGATAAGTCATGCCCACCAATTTCATCATGCAAAAGTACTTGTTAGGTACCAATGCACCAGCCTTACTACACAGATCCACAACGGCAGGGGCATGCCCGTAATAATTACGCCCTTCATCAACAAGTACAGCCGGATCTTGGCGACGTCTGTACCATACTATCTTAGGAGGGACCAAATCATCAATTCCTGCCTTTTGCCAGAAATGAGTCCCATTCCATTTCTCATACTTAAACACCCCACACGCTCGAGCTTTGTGCCCCGACGGTCCCACGTGGACTTCACCACAGTGTTTGCAAACTCTAGCTGGATAGACCGACAATAACTTGTGGACCCCGGTTCGAAGGGTCTCCCATGCCCTCAGAGTTAGTAAACCTACTAATCTCAAATCATCATCTGATAATGACTCGGGATTAATAGTATTGTTTGCATGAGTAGTTTTTCTTTCACCATTAGAATCTACCCCTGCCTGTAGGCAAAGCTCAACAACTGCAGGAATACGTTGATAATCGAATCTTTCGTGGTGTTTGATTTCCTTTTGAAACATTTTGTGCAAATGGAAAGTTTCTTTAGGCACTATGATATCATTAACGGTTCCTTTAAGCCAATCATGCACCATATTCTTTGCATGATGCCGGTGACCATGACAAGTTCGAATTAAATGACCACACTCGCCTATATAAACTTCTGGGCAGTGTCTGTCACAAGAAAAAATGGAATAAATTAAAAAAAATGAAAAATTACAGAAATATGTAGATTAGATAGATGTTAGTTTGTATATCATAAAAGTAGATAGGTGTTGTTCATCGGTACTTAGATAAAACTAGAGTAATATACCAGATAATGTGCAGTCAACTTTCAGGCAGTTAACCGAGTGTTATGCAACTATACTTAAACAAGGAAAACGAAATAGTTCCTCGAGTCATAAATATCCAACAAAGAAACTTCAAGTATGACAGTTTAGACACAGCTGAATTCTCACTTCTCAAGTAGCATTTATCTTGAGTTACTTTCTTAGAATTTCTAAACACAACTTGCAGGAATCAGATGAAAACTAAACCAATGTTTTAAGTTAGAATGATACCACAAAAGTATTGTAGTATCAGTATCAGGGGATCATTAAATTACAGCTTACTCATGGACCACATTTTAGCCTGCAATCTGAGTGAAATGGTATAAATCGAAACAATCACTGACCTTCCTCTATTTCAAATGAATACCTAGTTAATCAGACACAAAATAACCTTTACGTACTAAAGATAGCAGTTATAGCCACTGACATAAGTGAAAAGATTTGAAGGATAATTAAGCCTATTCACACTTAATTAATCTCTTTTTTTGGGCCACCTCCTTCCGAGCAAAGCTTCCATACAAGTTCACTGGAATTGGACAAATCAATTTCACTCCTAAAGAACAAAGAACATAATCAAGTATCACTGCCTCCCTATCCCAAGATTCAAACAGTGGCACCATTTAGAGTGTTTCTTATTTTTACTTTTGCTTTATAACTAGTTAAAAGTATTCAATCTGACCATGTTGATGGCTTTCAAAGCGTGGAAAGAAACCAGTACATGAACAAGTAATGATTGGCAACAATTTTTGCATGTAAGTTTAATAGTTTGATGAAACCAACAAAATGCAACAATTTGATGCATAACAGCCATAATGGGGCATCGTGAGAATATAAGATAGAACAAGAAAATACTGAACTAAGCAACCTGTTCTTACTTTGGTACAAAGAACAAATCTATCTACACTCCAAATGCCCATAAACTAATTCAATTGAAGCATTCATTAAAACACATAGAGTAGCAACAAAACCACCAACCATATTTATTTCTTAAGAAAAAGAGCGAAACTTTGAGCAATCACCTGCAAGCCCATACGGGAATGTGGTGGATGAGGGTCGATACACCGTCATAGAGGGTGTTTCGGGCCTGAAGGACTTCACGGGCCACGGGAATCATAGGTTTGAAGGGATAATCCTTGGCCCGTTCCTCAATTCTCTTCAAAATCATAGGCCTAAGCTTTCTCAAATCCACCCACGGATTCGACTTTGTGCTGTAATTTCTGAAAGCTTTAAACATTTCTTCAAGAATTAGGGAATTATTTCGCCAAATTCTCAGATTCATCCCGCTGAAGTACGAAGAGTAATCACCAAAGGCGTGATCCTGACTCACAAAAGCTTAATCACGAGGATTTGCTATCATTTTCTTCCCATTTTATTCCTTCAATCTTACATCTCTGATATTTCTGGCTTTCTGCTACGGATCGAATTCAATTAATAAAAGCAAAAAGAAAAAACAAAAAAAAAAAAATTAATAATATTTAAAATTGTATATTAATTAATTTTAAATCATTCAATATTTCATGATATTTTGGATTCATATTATTTCAGAACGAAAGGTAATCACCAAAGTGCGGTTCAGGTTTCACCTTCTGAAATCAGAGATAAAATGGTAAGATCAAAATTAGCTGAATGCAATCAAATCCAAAGAATTCCAAAATTTTGAGGTAAATCTCATCCATCAGAAATGTGAAACCAAAGTGATTTCTTCGCATTTCAAGTTAATAATGTAATTAGAGAAAGACAACGACAAATATTGCAGGCTCGGTGTATACCAGGATCTAGAGTTGAGTTTCTTATCATAAAATCAGAAAACCGAAAACGTCATGTGAAGATGGAAAAACCATAAGTAACATTGATTTGTATTAACTAAAGCCATATTAGGAGATTGAAAAACATCGAGCGACAACTGTAAATGTGTATTAACTAAAATTTCTAGATGCAAAGAAATCGGTATAATATAGAAATAGAATTATTATTTCACAAACACTAGTTACCACTTACCAGAGATGTGAAAGGAACCATTAGAGATAAATTCAAGATGGATGCCTCAGATATCGGATTACAGAACAAAAGACATCTGTAACCTCTCCTTCAATTAGCTTTTATTTATTATTGTTATTGGACTTTTAATTTAAGTTGAGCCTTTTTAATTAAGTCTAGAATAAATAAATGACCCATGAACTTTCTTTCTTAGGACATAAGTTAGAGTTAGGGGTTGAGTCTATTTAAATAAAGTTTCTCTAGAATTATTATTATCTCAGATCATTGGGATTGTTGGCAACTTCGGTTGTGGCAGAGATTATTCTCTGTGGCAGAGATTTATCTCTGTGGCCTCTTTGAGGAGGCTCGTTTTGAGGATTTATTTATCGTATTACTGTTATTTCGTGTCTCCCATTGTCTTAACTCTATCAGTAAAAATGGACAAAACCATAAATAACATTAATTAGCTCAGCTCATCACTGAGCAAAGGCGGGAAAATACTCGGCCACTAATACGGGAAAATAAAAAAACATGGAAAAAACAGCAGATCGGAAAAACATCATGCGAAATCTCAAAAAAGGACACACTACGAACTAAAATTTCACAAATTCAACCTAAATGCATAGAAATCGTAAACCAAAAACAGATTATAGATGAATGGTCAAGAAACGCGATTAATTTGACTTCAGATAGTCGTTAGTAAAATGGAGAAAGTAATGGAAGGGTATATCAACGGTAAAAGCACTAGACAGGAATCCAGGGCATTTTGGTGAACTTGAAAGTTGAAACAAACCAAAAGAAGATGTGGTCGGGGGCTAAAACGCGTGTGTGGAACAGATTATTAAGATCTACATACGTGTATGTTTTACATAGACAAATTGGGAGTGCACCTCAATCCTTGAGGTGTTAGCCCCAATATATATATTTTCATTTTTATATTACCCTAAGTAAAAGTAGTTGTGATGCTTCTTTGACTGAGATGTATTACTGTTTTGAAGCTTGTAAAAAAATAATAACAGTAGTGAAACAAAAGAAACTTTCATGTGCAGTAGCATTACATTAACTTCTTTACAATATTAAAAAAATGTACAGTATCATTATAATAACTTCTTTACTTATTAAGAAAAACTTGCGATATTTATGCATGTTAATGATGTTAGTAATTGTTTGTTACAGACTTACAACACAATCTAAAGCTAATATATATACTTACGTTAAAGTATTTCTAAGATAACAAGGTGTCCATTTCAATATTGTGCTATGGTACATTACAATTCCGATGCACATGCCTTACATTTAAATCTGCTCCATTACTAACTGTGAGTCTGTGAACAAAGAAAGCTTCTAATCCACTGGATAAGAATGTGAAATTAACAAACTCCAAATAAAAACCAAGCAAAAGAGGATGAGCGGACAGAAGTAGAATTAACTTAAATATAAAATTTAATTCCTCGATGTTGCTTAACATTATACTTGGACGGCAATAAAATCAAATTATAGTTGACATTCAAATTATCAGATGATAGTTCATTAAATTTGAAATTGGATGATTTTTATTTTGATCCAGAGGGTAGCAACCGGTAGTTTACTCTTGAAGAATAAATAGATCACAAAGCGAAACTGCCAGAAGTGCTACCATGACGCATAAATAATCCGTAACCCACCACTGTCTAGATGTAAAGAATTTAATGTACAGTCCACTGCATAACATCGCCTAGATGCTTTTATCTTTTGGAACTAATATGCAATCCACAATCACCACATAACTAAGGCAATAAATATCTGGGGAACAAGAACAACTTAGGAGTAGGAATTATTGAAATCACAGAGCAGGTTTGCAATAACCTGAAGCAATCCAACCCTTCTGAAACAAGTTTATCAAGTGCCCATTTCACAACATATTTGTTGTTTTTGCTTCCACTTATACGGTTATACCCACAACACAACTAAATTTTGTGCAACATGAAACTCCATCCACTCCTATTATATTTACATTTTTCTCTTTCCATTTTTTTAACAATCAACAATGTGCAACATCATAAAAATCTACAGTTTACTGTCATATGCCCAATTGTATTCCGACAAATACAGAAAGTCTTTCTTGAGAAGCAATTCTTGATAAAGATCTGTTCTCGTTTCCATCGCAAACAGAAAAATAAAGGATAAACATTTGTGTTTCCGTCAAGTGCCAACTTCGTTTGAAATTGAACCCCTTTGAAATATCTAGTGGTAGAAAGTTTTGTCAAGCACATTAAAAAATAAATATGTAAGAAAACATGTGGCAAAGTCGAGATATTTACAAAAATCAAGCTTGATTAAAACAATTTATTAGAAGTTTGAGGCTCATCATGCCCACACAACTTTTGCTTCGAACAAGATCATGTTTAACTTAATGTTTATCCTTATAAATATGTGAATGTGCCGTCTTAGTTGATCACCCATAATTATTTTTAAGAAAACAATACAAAATGGTACCAACAATTTATCAAACAGTTGATGAGCAAGCAATTATCAAGTTGTAAGCTTGGTTAAACTAAACCCCATATAAATAATCAAGGAAGCAAAGTGTAATAAGAGAAACAACAAACCCAATTAAGGGAGACGAACTGCAAAGTAGCTATGTCTAATTTCCATAGAGAATACAAGAGTAGAGGGAGACCTACATTACCGCCAGTAATCACAAACAGAGTTCAATCGGGAGAAAAATTAAAGAGGGGAGACAGTAAAATCAATTTACCTAGAAAAGGAGAAACGCCTATTGGAAATTGACACCATAAAAATCCTGAATTCAATTTCTGTCTACCCTTTCTCAGCGACGTACAAGTTGGAGAAGGAAGAGAAAACGGGGAGAAATTAGAAATTGAGAATACAATGTGTGTGGCTTTTTTTTTTTTTTTTGACAAGAAATTACACGTATGGCAAATCATTCTGGGTAGAAGCCCATCTTAAATTGATTTTTTATTTCATTTTTACAGCCCATTAAACTATCACATGCATCGGCCCATATATGCCCTCTTTACTTCTCTTATAATGATTGTCTACTAAATTCAAATTATTATATTAATTAATTAATTACATTAGGTTCAATTTGGATGGGTGAATTTAAAATCCATTAATTTCACACATAAATTATCCCTCTTTAATGAATTTACAAATACTTAAATTTGAGTAGTTAGTTAAAAATGGAGGGATTTCAAATTCTCATCAAAATCTAGTCATTTGAAATCTCATTCTCTCTCCGTAAAAAAAAAAAGAAATCTCATTCTCTCTCCCCCATTCACTCTCTTCCTATCTCTTTCATCTCTTGACAATTCATGATTTGAAATATATGCATTCTTACGTGTATTATTTTTTAAATCTATTCATTTCAAATCCCCTCTGTCCAAATGGAGCTTATTTCTTTTGATATCAATTAAGTAATTTTAAGTGTAATCTGAATTTCTTACATCCATTAATATCATTATTATTTTCATACGTATTTCCATTAATGCCAATATTATTATTTTGGTATCATTGTACAGTATTATTTTCATATTATTTATTGATAAAAATTCGTATGAGATAGAGTATAACTTAACACAAATCAATATTCAACTCTTTCAAAGTGTTAAAGCGTCAATGCCAAATTATGCTCCGTGACGGACACGCAGGAGACCGCCTCACACAAGTGTGTGTCTCATATTTTCTATGGGCTCGATCAACATATTTATCTTAAATGAATTTTATTATGGACCTAAATAAAAATAAAAAATCGCACTCTGTAATATTTATCATTGATGGTTTTTTTTTAATTAATACTACCTCCGTCTCGGAAAAACGTGTACACCTACTTTATTATCGAGTTTTTGTGAAAATAGTTGTTTATTAATATTTCAAATGATAAAGTAATTTTTTTTAGAGGGATTATAGATCTATCTCTCATCTATCAGATGATCTTTAAAAAATTATTTTATCATTTTAAATACTAATAAAAAAAATTCGCCAAGAAAAATACGCTAAAAACAAAGAACGTCAAGACGTTTTTCTTGGAGCGGAGGAGTAGAAAATAGGTAAATATATATATATATATATATTTATTTATTTTTTCTTTTTTTTTTAAAAAAAAATGCATAAAATACTAGTTTATTTATAAAAATATCATCTGGTTTTGTGTGTGTAATTGATGGATACATATGATTCCTTACAGGTCACTCATTGACAGATGCATCTTTTGCATTGCACGTGACTCTTTCTTTACATCTTTATCTTCTTTTCCTTTTTTGCAATCCAAACAGTGCGCTGCAAGCATGAATATATGCTCTCATTATTGGATCATGTTTATTTTATCATAAAATATACCTTCCCATAATATATAATCATCCTTAAAATGCCAACACAAACTAAAATGTACATTGATTTTATATAAGATATAGCTAAATAATCTTCTTAAGTTTATTCTTTCAAATGTTGTTGGGTTGAAATATGATCAGCATCTAACTATTTTCAATGGAGTACTTTAGAGTCATAGTTTATCAATTTATTAAAAATTTGTTTGTGTACACATAAATTAGATTTTATGACCTGAATTCAGACTGAACCCTAAAAGCTCACAATTCAATTTATATATTGCTGACTGATCTTCTTTTTTCATGCTGTAAGATGGTTGGTCAGGGAGTTCCAATTCTTTTTCACATCACATTTTTTTCTCGTGTTTTAGCGAACGAGTTGTTTATTAATATCTAATTAGTAGACAAAAATCTGTCGTCAAAAAATATTTAATCAAAAATCAAGAAATTGGTTTCATGATCGTTATAAATCATTATCTAAATGTGGATTAGCTTTACAACCTCTAATTTTTCTGAATTATTTCTTCATATTATTAAATATTAAAAGTAAGAGAATTATTATAATTACTTATATTAGGAAATTATTGTAATTGATTGTCTTTAAAAAAAAGTAAAGATACCTAAATTAAATATATAATATAATCAAAACATTCAACTTTCAAATTAATGGAGACATGGTAAGATGGTAATCTTTGATATATTCTCCCCAAACACCACATTGTTGGGGAGTGGGGAATCGTTGTTTTGTTGATTAGTGTGGAAGTGAACCCAATTATTTTATATAAAATACTTAGGAAATATAAAAGGCTAACTCTTCTATGTATTTTGGTGCACTGTGCATTTATAATATATATTAAAAATATACAATTTATTATACTGAAATATGTAATGTATTTACACTCAATCGTGCAATTATTTATTTATATTAATAATTGTACGATTTAATGTGAATAATTAAATTATATTTTTCAGTATAATAAATTGAATAGTTTTAAAATATATTATGAGTGCACAATGTACGTGGATGCTCCCGATAAACTAACTCAATATAAAGACAAATCTGGAAAATTCACTAATATTTATAGAAGTGTGTAAGTGTGTTCCTAAAATAGATAAAATAAAATAGATTTAGCAAATCAAAGTATTTCACTCTATACGAAATCCACAAAAAGCCAGAGATTGTGAGAATATTTGTACGTCATTGATTTTCATGCTTGTAGCTTCCAATGTCACTAGTGCTTTTGACTTGTATCAATTTCTTGTGTTTATGAATATTATTATTGCAATTTGCCCTTTGCTTGGAAACAAACCAAGACCTAGCATTCCTTTTAAGAAATTGACCACGCCCACATACTTTCATTTTAAAAGACTAAGATTAATAACTTCTCTTATACTAAATTATAATGAGAATGGAGAATTGTTGAATAATGGAGCTTCATTTTGGAGTAATTTTTTTTTTTCGAAAGAAAAAATATTGCATTAATTAAAAATTTGAAATCAATCAGCACTAAAAGACATGAGGAAGTCTAAAAGAGACAATCAAATGTTATTACAAGTGGTTTTCGATTCGACTTTGAGTGAAAAGCTCGTTCATGAGCGACTAGATTATAAGACCTCCTATTGCAAAAGATATCCAAACATGGGACAACTATAAGTAAATCAATTACTCCTTCCGTCCTAGAAGACTTAGCACACTTATTTTTTGCTCGTTTTTTTGTGGCGAGTTGTTTCTTAGTATTTGAAATAATAAAGTGACTTTTAAGGTGAGGTATGATAGTCTTACCCCTCCTCTGTCATACGCATTTCTTAAAATTACTTTATAATTTCAAATAGTAATAAAAAACTCGTTTGCTAAAACACAAGCGGAACAGTAATTGTGCAAAGTCTTTCGGGACTGAAGGAGTACTAATTATTTTATGAATGTTGTGGACGTATTATTCTTAATTGTTCTTTTTTAATATTGTAAATATTTTTGTGTAAATGTATATATATATATATATATAGGTATAAAATTCGTGCAAATCAATTCAAATTCTCAATAAAAGTAGAATTTTTCCGACAATTTTAATTCATCTATTTTAGCATATATACTTCTGTATCATGGTGGACATACATGTTATTTAGGGTTGGATGTAGTTTAATATAATCGTAAATCAAATATGTATATACTATCAATATACTCTAAAAATTTAAGAAACACATTTGAGTGGGGCGGTCTTATAATATATTAAACTATTTTTAATACCAACAAAAATTCACATGTATATATCTATTGAAACCAAATAACTAGCAGGCTTGGGCACCTAAAAATACCATTTTGATTCATCAGCTGTTTTATAAACATCACATCCCAACTTTTGTATTTTATAGAATTTTTATATTAGAAAGATAATCTTTATAAAAAGATCCAACTCAAAAGTAAATACATTATTAAACTCCAAGTCATGTACCATTTGTACCTGGTGCATAAAGACTGGTACATTTTGATAAAACTCTCTAAACTCTTTATTTGGTGCCAAACAAGTCACATGGCCTACGAAACATAATAATAAGTCCAATTAGCTTTTTTCATGATTATTCCATTTTAACTCATGTGAAAAAATTCTGACTGCACGCATGCTTCAATCAAGAAAGTTTTTTACTTTTTAACCTTCATTGCAGTAAATATCTTTTCATGTAAGTATTTTCGGTCCCACTTTTTTTTTCAAAGAAGAAAAAAAGGTTGAAAAAGCTGACGACCGTACATGTTGCAGTGCGTCATTATTTACCTCTGGGAATGGGTTGGTGGGGTAAGTAATTATGGCTAGTAAAAGTTTGAATAGGTTAAAAAGGAATATTAAATTAAATATGTATGTTAATGATCTTCTTGTATTGGGTGCTGATAAGCCATTTTCTGTGGTACATTATCCACAGCCACAGGCCGCCTTGCCAAAACTGTCAAATCTGCCTGCATTACCCGCTTGTACCATGGGATTCTGTATTTTAAAAAAATATACATCCTCGGTTCTGGAATCGATCGTTGTCACATTTACTATTTCTATGTAGGTTAATGTAAAAATTATTTATTATAATAACATATAATATAAATAAAAGTGAATAAAATGAACTTTAATGTTGAAAAATTAATTATATTATGTGTAATTTTTTAGATATTTTTTTATTAGAGTTTAAAGTGATATAATTGATTTTTTTTTCTTTTTTAAAAATATGTCAACGAATTTGAGATTGATCTTTTTGACAAATGTGACAACGATTAGGGGAATGAGAGAGTATTATTTTTCGGTGAATAATTTTAATTCAAATTACGTAGTTTATGGTTGAGTTTAAATAATTTATGACGATTTCGAGCTATATATAGGTGCTTTAGGTGTACATTTTCTACAATAATAATACTCGTTCGACATTTTATTGAATTAGTGATAAATCATAATGTATATTAGTTTCCTTTTTACGTAATTCAGTCTTGCTATACACATGCATTCAAATTGAAGAAATGACAAATGACAACGATCACCACTCATATCATTAGCAAGATTAACATTAGGTTGGACAAAGCTCGAATTTGAAGTTAAATACCTTTAATTCAATAATAAATCTTTTGTAGTTCATATGATGACTTTCAAGCTTTTAGCAAAAACTTTTGTGAATTCAAGCTCACATAAACTATTTTTTTTTCAAGTATCGTTGTTGTCTGTTGTACATACAAAGTGTTATTATAACACTCGAAAAATGAGTTCAAGTGAACCCGAATTCGCATGAGACTTGATCAAAGTATTTTTAGTGATTTTAATAAAATTTACTTTAAATTATTTGTATTTCTCTGTCCAAAATGTGAATTAAATAAATTTATAGTTCGACATACGGATAATTTGATTTATTTTTAATATATATATGATTCAATTACAAGAGAATGCACGCATATAATGTCACTTTACATTGAAGTACACTTTTTGCACTGATAACCGCATTCTATGCATATAAACCTCGGTCTCATGGTTAATTTTCAGTTCAAGCGACAGTTCCAACCGTTTGAACCGATCTATTCGATTTGATTCTTAAAACACTGTACGTAATAAACCTCATGGTAAAAATGACAAGATAATAATCAATATATAACTAAGCAACCATCATAATTATTTCCAAAGTACAATTTTTAATTGTGGGGTAGATTGAACGCAAAGTTATGAGATTAATGAATAGGTAGAGAGTCCATGAAGCAAAACCCATGATCTAGATGGCAAAGTGAGGTTGCAAAATGAAGAAGTCATAGAATTTTTGATTTTTGGAAGATGTGTGGTTGGATAAGGGAATAGTAGTATATGCTCATACAAGACATGAGAAGAATATAAGAAGCCAAAAGGCAAAATTGCAAAGCCACAATAGTAATAATGGCACACCCACCCACCCCTACTTTTTATCATGAATACATTGATTACAAACCTCCCATTTCAAGGCTTGCAATATTATCAAAGAAAATGACACAAAACCAATTTTAAGTTATGCCTAACAACATCATTCATAAATAGAGCAACAAGTTCGAGAGATGATATTAAATCTGTACATGTGACAAAGTAGAAAAGAAAAAAAATTATAAATGAACCCAAAAAAAAAAAATGAAAAAAAGATAGTTCTAGTGACAAAATTTTTATCCAGGGCGGTAGTACTACAAGCTTGCCAGTTTGTACATTGCCACCAGAATCATCAGAATCTCCCGCCCTACTATTAACATTTTCAAAAGCACAAGATTATTCCACTTTTACCCCCCGTAATTACCCACTAATCAACAGCTTAATGCCTCATATTTCACTGGCATTGGACGAGTAAACCCTGCTTGAGAAAGCAGATTACCAACAACAGCAAGATCCCTGCAAAACACCCCCTGGAAAACTGACGCCGGCGTAGTTTTAACCACCGCGGCGGGCTTATTTTCAACCACATTCGCTGCCGGAATTGCCTCCACTCTGGCGGCTGGAACCTTCTTCCTTTGCTTCTCGACCGCTTCTTCGTCCAAAATGTTGGCCATCACACTAGTGTATCCCTTCTGAATCAATCTATACAGCAATAAAGATGACATTCTGGCTCGATCCCTCACCGAATCCATGTCTTTGTCATCGGTAAATTCGCATCGCTCGATGAAGCTGGACGACTTATCCGGCTTGTGTTTCAAAGTCAGTAGCAAATGCGCTCTCTCTAATTCTGATTTCGAGCAGCCTCTTCTCAATCCGATCAACGCGTAGTAATCCACATTCCCGGTTTCTCCGCTGCCAACCCTCTGTTTCAATTGCTGGATTTTCGAGGCCAACGAGCAGAGTTTCCCCGGAATTTCTTTGTACTGAACGTTTTGCCTCTTCCAAATTGGGCCTGGCAGTTTTCTATCTCGAAGGATTGAATTGTATAGCAGTTTCAGGTGCTCCAGATCGTGAAGACTGTCTGGTAAACATCTGATGGTTTCGAATAGAGTTGCTCTAATGGTGAGAGCATCAATGGAGGAAGTGTCCAACGCTAGGGCCCGATTGCAGTCGGCTATCGCCTCCGCGATTCTGCCGGCGGAGAGGAAGGCGGAGGCGCGGTGGATGTAGCATTCGGAGAGGAATCCCTGGGGGGCGCCGCGGCGGCCGTCGAGGATTTTGGAGAAATGGCGGATGGCTTCGGAGTAGAGGCCGGCGTCTAGGGCGGCGATCGCGGCGGTCTTGCGGCGGAGGAGGAGTTTGATGTGGCAGAGGAGGTGAGAGATGCTCTCGATCTCGGATTTTGGGGGGGTTTGGGGAGGGTTGGCGACGGAGATTTCGCCGGAGAGGGGGAATTTGTTGAAGGAGAAGATGTCGTCGGAGAATGAGTTGCTCTCGCGACGGAATGCGGCGGTGGCGAGGCGTTTTCCGGTTTGGAGAAGCACCATGGCTTCCTCCATTAAACCCAGGTGGCAACACGCTTGGCCTAATACGGAATACCTGTTTGTGAAAATGCGTTAGAGAGGACTGAGTTAACTCAATCAAACTCGTTGAATTAGAATGAAATTTTTTAATCTCGTTTTGTTGTTGGTGAAAATTTTGAATTAAGGAAAAATTGACTTTCTGATAAGAACATTACGCATTAATTAGAACTGAATTAGGTGACACTTCATTATTTGCGAAGAGCGAATTCGCGTAAAATTCAAGCATCTTTCTCACCATTCAACAATAACCATTTCAAAAATAAAAAAATAAACAGAGAAATTGAAAAAATATCATCAGAAAAATTACCTCCATTGCGCTTCTTTCTCAACGTTTTTGCAAAGACCAGCGATGACTTTCTTCTTCAAATCGGAAACGGAAAAGCACTTGAACGCCGGCTCGCCTTCACACACCGAGTCACCACCGGAGGAGAGAAGCTTGACTCGCTCCCTCGACAGCTGAGTTGACGAGTTATCCGACGAACCAGACGACGACGTATCGTCGGCGGCCACCATCTTCAAGCTCGGAATATAGTCCTGTAGCATATCCGCCACCTCCTTGAACCGGCGGCGATACAGCAGACACCGCGCCTTAAGCTCGAGAGCCACCTCCATGCGCGGCGCCAGAGACAGCGCCGCGTCCAAAAGCCCCAAAGCTGCGGCGATATCGCTCTGCTCTTGCGTCGCAATCAACATTTTAGCTTCCCTCACGTATCTCTCCACAATCTGCAACAAATCCACAACAATTAATCAATTTCCCCAAATCAGCCAAACCATTTCAGAAATTAAAAATCAGCCAAACCATTCCAGAAATTAAAAATCAATAGCGATGAAATTACCTTTCTATTGGTGAGCCACCAGTGTTTCCTTTCTCCGGCGGAAAGAGAGGGAGATGCAGCAGCCATGGATGAATTCCAGGAATCAACCATCAAAGTTTCCCTCTCTAGGATCTGGCTTAGAGTGTGGGGGTGAAATACATATTTAATTTGAATCTGAAATTAATCTTCCGAGAGAGAAGAGAAGAATTGAGAAATGTGAGAGGAAGAAGGGGGCTTTAAACAGGAGATGCGATGCCAGCTTTGACCTGTGAGAGAGAACGTTGATCCCTCTATTTCATCGCTGTCAACCAGATTCTCTCTCTTCCCTTCACTTTCTCTCTCTAGACTTGAGATTGTGAGACTCCTATTGTTTCCTCTACGCGCTACTACCACTACCATCTAGTACTACTATTATTCTAATCTTGTTTATTCTATAATCTATACTTTAAACCAAATTACTATACTTTTCTTATTTACAAATTTACTTCTTCATTTATACAAATTACCAAATAAAATTATGGAGACGAGATCGAGACATATTTGCGTGAAACAGTCTCACGGTGGGGGGATTATAATTTGGACATTAACGCTTTAATATTTTAAGAGAGGTGAGTGTGATTTGTTTTGATTTGAACCCCGCCTCTACACGTATTTTGCATGGCACTAAGATGAGTTTCATCAACGCATTAAATGCACCGTGCAAATTAAGTGTATTTTTAAAACATCCAGTTTGTTTTCCTAAAAGGTTCAACTTATTTACACTGAAATGTTCAACTTGTTTTACACTAAATAAGTTGAACATTCTAGTAAAAATAGGTTGGATGTTTCAATGTAAACAAGCTGAATATTTCAAAAAAATTAATTATACATTTCAAAAATGTACTTCAATTGCACAGTATAATGTGCCAGATGCATACAAGACTTTGTCTATTTATATTGTACGATGGAGGATTATTTTCTCGTTTTAATATTAAATTAAGAATTCTGAAATTTATTCCCACTTGAAAAGCTTTTAATACATGTAGTATTTTAATCATTTGAGTTATTCTACTTCGTGATTATTTATCAAGTCTTAAAGCATGGATGGATGGATGGATCCATCAACTCTCTCTCCTCTATTTCATCTATTCTTAAAACACACATTTTTAAATACATTTATAAAAAGGGTAATGATATTTGATGTGATTCACCTCGGGATGAATACTGTTAATTATTTTTGTACCCTTAATGAAAAAATAATATAATTATCACTTATTTTATTAAGGGTACAACAGTCATTTCATCATATAAAATGACTGAACCACCCCTATCACCTCGGGATGAATTTGATCATAGCATTGTCAAACAATGGTTCATCTATTATTCATTCATCAATATACTGTTTAAAATTTATGGGTCTCATTATCACCTAATACAGTTTTTCTTTCTTCTATCCATTATATTGGATAATTCATATTCTCTCTTCTATCTAATTGTGTGTCACAATAATATTAAATAGAGATAAAAACTTGTATGAATCCGAGTCCATAACGAACTGTGACATAACAATATTATAATTAATTTATAAACTTGATTAATAAAAATATTAATCTTGAATAGGAGAAATCATCTATCCGATCATTGGATGTTGAATGCACTTAGAAGCTTATAATTATATGTTCCATTGGCATTGATTGAAAGCTCATTACCACTCCAGTGCTCGATGAATAAGTAAAATATAAAAGAGTAACGTTTAATTATATTGTATAATTGTTGTAAAAAATAAAATAAAATAATATTATATAATTGGATATAACTAGTATTTTTAAGTGAAAATAATCATTTTGTATGTCCCTATAAAAATAGTCGGTTTTACTTTTTACATAAATCAATAGAATATAATTTATTGTGCAAATAATAACTCGAACTCATAATCTCATGCGTTGAATAGGTAGTGGTGTTCTGACCACTTGAACTATTCAATTTCGTCTTAAAATTATGAATTATATTAGTATAAAGTTCTTGATATACTGTTCTTTTATTAAATACACAAATAATATTTAATCTTTATATACATTATATATGAGTATTTCAAATAATTTACACATTTTTAATAAGAAAAATAATTATACTTTGAACAAATCAAAAAGAAAATGTAAACTATTTTTGTGGAACTAAAGGTAATATATTTTTTTGGAAAAACTAATAACACCAGCATATTAATATATATTTTTTAATAAAATAATTAATATTATTAACATTACACTCGAGCTACTCGATGCATTATGCACATAGTGCATTTAATTTTTTTAATAAAATATATTATTTTAGACAATCCTAATTAGGAGTGTTAATTGAATTCGTAAATTTTCAAAATAATTTATAAGAATTTGAGAATTTTTATAATTTTTGTATGATATTTCTTTAAGACGAAAAAATAAATGTTATTAGCTTTTTAAACTTAGTTTAAAAGTGTCAGTTTGCATGATTAACAACCCAGACTCGAGTTTTAAAATACTTAAAACAGCTTCCAGAAGCACTTATTTTCAAAAGATGTGAGAGAAAGCTTTAAAAATAAGTGCTTCTGAAAAATATTTTAAGTGTTTCAAAACACGCCATAAATGAATTTTCCTCGGTTACCGGATCCATTATCCACCCAACTTGTTGGCTCATATGTTGTCCAACAAACATTGTAAATCATAATTTTTATTTTATTTCTCCTCAATTTTTTCAAAAATTAGTGACAAAAAATAAAGAATACTAAAGCCAATTTTGACTTTCGGTGTCAAAATCCCTGATAAATAATTAAGAATAACGTATCATAATAATAGTTAAAATTCAATTCGTCAATAACATACATACAACTTATCCTTATAAATATTGGCTTATTTTTTAAAGGATTAATATTTTTTTTCTTTTTGGAAAGGATTAATTAATATAAGCATTGATATATTGACAAATTAGCATCCCACGATTAAAACAAGGTGCACATGCACAATCTCACTTTGACCGGCTGATGACGGTTTTGTGAGACTTGATACTGGCTATGCCCGGTGACTATTAGACGGGTCCAGCATGACTACCGGGCCAAAAGATTAACAACTTAATAATGCAGAAAATTTCCCTCAATCAATACATATATATAGATATATAGATATCTAATAAAATAGTGTAAAAAAATTATAATTAATTTTTGACAAAAACTTGTATAAGACTTGGTTCATGTCATGAACTCAGTTTTTTAGTATCACTGCTATATATAAAAAACTCTCACTGTTATGTATTAAAATTATTATTGTTATGCAAAAAAATAATAACTATTTAGAAAATACTTTATATTAAAAAGACCGAGAAAGGTCATTTATGAATGTGATGAACATACGGTTACAATATTGTTTACGATATCATGCATCTCCCTTTAATTTTTTCATATGTAAAAAAACAAAAATGAATAAAAAATCATGAGTTTAAATTCACCTGCTTATATTTTTTAATGAGTAACACTCATGCTAATCACAGTTTATTGATGAATTTCTATCATCAATGTACAGAAAACTATCATCATTATGCATTAAAACTTTCACCGCTTAAAATATAAATAATTTTCTAAAACAAAATGATTGTTTTTGTTAATAACAAATGATAATTTTTATACATAAAGAAATGGTAGAAGTTTTGTATATAAGAGTGATACTTAAATAACCGAGTTCATAGTATGAACCAGGTCTAAACAAGGTTTTTTCATTTTTAATCGAGTCCTCTACGTAACTTTTGTATGAAAATTTAATTATCCCATGAGCATTTATCACATTATCGTAAATATCATAAATATAGATGAAACATTACAATTAAAATAAAAAAAAATATAATTAGAAAATTGACCATATGTATAGTAGTATGGGGTTGAAGAAAAGAAAGTATTCCCCAAGGCGTAAGGCACAAGATTCATGGCCTTTTCCTTTTCTTCATCTCCTCCCTTCCTTTAGGATGGGTTCTTTTTTTTTCCCTTTGCTTTAGATTTCACCCAAATTGATTAATGAGTGCACATGAATTATTGTGGATATATGGATAAATAATACATGGATTCAAAGATCCTCCTTCTATTTCTAACCTCTTCTCATGCCTTGTATGCACTCCAATAAATGTAATAATTTCCCTCTTTTATTTTAAAAGAATATGATTTATATTATATTTAATTTTATTAGACACATATTAAATTTAATCTTGTCATGTTATAATCAGATAGTCATTTAAACACACTCTTGTGTGAGAAATTACAAACAGGGGGTCCACCTCAGACTCGCCAAACTACGCCGAAAGGAGCTCGATATAAAAGCAAGGAAAAGATTAGTTTATAAACCAAATAATGACCTCAAGGTCACTACTATTTCAGTAAGCACGATCATTAGCGAGCTTAGCCGAGTAAGACAATAGAAATTAAATGCGACAAGATGTACATCAGAGATTCAGGACAAAATATCTTCTTTAAAAGTTTAGAAATCAAATATATCTAAATTATTTGACATATTAAAGTGCCTATTTAGGTAATGTGTACAAGAGTCGGGCAAAAATCCTGGGATTCGTCAAGATGTCATCCATTGAACGATACGAGTTGTGACGACCTCAAGCGACCTCACATAAGAGGCCTCTCAATGGCAATCTACAACATTAAATGGAGCCGCATGCATTTAATGCTCTTGTATAGCTAGGTAGAGAGTGAGATCCGAATTTAATCTACCAAATCTCTCTTGAAATGTTTCTCTCAAAGTTTTATTGGTCAATCCACTCGTCAATTACTTGTTTGATTAGATAAACCATAAAGCCACATTAAACACATTGACATCGATTATTTGGCTATCAACACATGCGTTAGGACATTTTAACCTTGTTGGGACGTTCCGAAGAATCAAATTAACACTTTTCCGTGAAACTTATTTCACCATATAACACTGGATCCATACAAATATCATAACATTCATTCGATAATATCATTATATTTATAAACTAATATCATAATATCTGCACACATAAATAATGTAATGTTAATTTATAAGTATATAATGGTTAATGGTATCATATTCGATCATAAATGTTATAATGTTAATTTATAAATATAATAATATTTATTTTATATTGTGAACAAATTTCCCCAAATACTCATAGACGTATTACGGTAACTCGGCTCTTAAAATAATAGACAATAATGTTGTATATGATGAGAATTAATAATCGAAATGTATTATTCCACCTAGCTATATTAGAAAATGATCAAACATGACATGTTTCGTTTAATTTTTATTATCATGAATTGATGGGACGGGGCGAAAATGATCGGGTCATTATTGATGTCATCAACGAAATTATATTAAACATGATTTTTACGTGTTTCAAGCAATAATTTGATAATTTTATACATATGCAAAATTTGATTAAACTTTGATAAGTGAATACGAAAAAGAGAAATAAATAAAAAGTAGTAAGTGGGAAAACAAAGAGGACCACCCATTTATTATTCTTTGTTAACGAATAAAGGAGGTTCTTTACAATCTCGTGGATTTGGCCCACTTTCACATGCCACATCACTAAATGCAAAACCTCATCTTCCACTTGGCATAACCTATAAGTGGCCCCACACACATTGCTAACTGAATTATGTCCACGCTTAATAATTGGTACCTTAATTCTTTTATTTATAATGCATTTTAAAATTATAAAAAATTTATTATATTATAAAATATAATTTATTTATATTAAAAAATGTAATTATTAACATAAAAAAAGAATTACACAATTTAGTATAAATAAATTTTATTTTTTAATATAACAAATTGAATAATTTTAAATTGCACTATGGATACACAGTGCATTTGAATGCGCATGAGACTCACTTTTATTCTATACTTTTCTATTTTATATTTAACGTACTACACATATACTAGGTTTTTTAAAATTTATTTTGATATCATTATCTTTATAAACTAATATCTACAATATTTTACACACAAATAAATATTATTCTTAATATTAATTTATAAAAATAATAATATTAACTGATAAATATTATCATATTAATTTAAAAGTATAATAATATTAATTTTATACTATAAATAAATTTAATTTAAATTTGGCTCAATAAATATTTATTATATAATAAGTAGTGATCTTATTTTCAAAATAAAAAAAATACTTTGAGAATAATAATTACAATTCATGAGACCAAACATGTGGCAGCACCTAATAAATAAATCATGGTTTATCGTTTCTTCACCACACACTCCACATTATAGGACGAGGTAGTTGAAGTTGACTATTTTGATACTAAATTGATTTTAATGCTTATAATTTACGTGGTGCGAAAGTTTTCTTACATATGTATTTATAAAAAAATTTATAACAATTTTGAAAGTGACAAAAACTGAACTCCACCCCCCCGGAATTCATGTAAAACATTTAATAGCGTGTATATAAATTCAACCTACTCATGTAAAACAAATTATTATCATTCACTAATTAAATGTACACGCATGCTACTAATCATACAAGTATTAGTAAATTATTCTATAACAATTAATTTTTTTTTCTAAAAGGCTGAAATTTGCATTATTGTAGAGCAAGAAAAAAAATTAAATTTGATTTGTCGTATTGAGAATTGGGGAGAATGGGTGCCTCCTTTCCAACATCAAGGAGGGGAAATTGGGTTAATAAAAAATACAATATAACAGATAGGGGGACCATAGTATTGAAATTGTATATAGGCATAGGAGGATTGTTATCACAGCTAAGGTTTTCCAGGTTGGAGAAAGAGAGAGGGGGGAGGGGCCCCCTAATTGATAGGAGTGAAAGCCCACTCTCTAATCATCACTTGTATATATATGTTGTATGGTTTAATGTATGTCCGTCCTTGGACACTATTTATCAATACTTTAATGTGTTGTATTGTACAATACAATAAAATACTCGCAGGCTTTGCCCTGCAGTGTAAAAAAGATAAAATCACTATTTACTGGAACTTTAAAGTGGTGTACACGGTGAAGGATTTAGAATTCGGGATATGAGATTCATTTGAGTAGAATTTAGAATTTAGAATTGAGGAGTATATTTGAGTATTTTTTTTAATTATATATAATAAAATATAATTTTATTTTTTTAAAACAAAATATAAAGGGGGATACATTTCATTTTGGGGTACAATTGTACCCCCATGTAACCCATTCCCTCCGCCACTGGGTGTACAATTTACTTTGATATATAATACTATATAATATAGTAAGCATGCGGCGTAACAAGTTAAAGCACTGATGCGAACTGCCCTTGGTAGGGTGAACACTATTAAGTAAAAATTGGAAAATCGAAACAAATCGAAATGAAATAAAACTTTAGTTCGGTTAATTTGGTATTCGGTTCGATTTCATTTTTAAATTTTAGAGTTTTTGATTTTCGATTTTAGTTTTTAAGTTAAAATTATCGAAGAATCGAAAACCGAACATAAATAATACATTATATATATATATATAATCCTAGCTCTAGTTAATTTATTCATTTTCTAATCGAAATAATACGTTGTATATACATTATATGTTGATTGTTAACTTATGTAGTGATTTAGTCTAATTGGATTTAGTGTTGTGTTATTTAATTTTCGAAATTCTACCGCAAAAATTGGACATGCACCTTTAAAAATGGTTTAATTTCACAATCTCAATAGTTTCGGTTATTTCGGGTTCTTACCGAAATCGAACTAAAATCTTCGGTTCGGTTAAGTTCGACTATAGAGTCAAATGGTTCAATTTCAATTTATTATAATAAAATATTTCAATTATTTTGATTTTGCTACTTTGGTTGCATTCGATTGCCATATAACCGAATGTTTCAGCATATAAAAATTCTATTAGGCTCTGCCTATTAGATTATTTCACTAGACTTTTACTTTTTTTTATAAATAGAGAGTGTCAATCGTGAGGTTAAGACAATCACAATACTAATCTAATGGCAAATTATATACACTTCTTCATCCCATAAACCTAACACAAGGGCAGAAGTGTGTAAACAAGGTACAATTATCAAGATTAGATTGAGAACTTTAAAATAATGTGTGTGCCAAAAAGTCTCTAGCCATGCCATATTTTTCATCAGCTTGTCAGGTTTGAAAAATATGTCAATTTAGATGATAATATCTGTTTCTTTCTTGGTACATTGCCCCCACACTGTTGTGAAAAACTATGTTTTTATAAACATTTAATATAATAAAACAAAAGACATTTCATGTAGTTATTGGGGTTACTGTACAAAATATACACATGCTCTGTCTATCTAGGTAATCAATGTTTGAAATAGGACAATACCCAAACACAGCTTGAAATTTGATATTAGCCCAGAATAAGCTTTTTGCAAGATTGTACATTATTTCATTCATATGGATTTTGAACTCAAAATATAAATAAAATATATACTCCCTCCGTCCCTCAAAAGTATGCTCAAAGGGCTGAAAAATGTTTTACGGAAAAGTAGATTAAACACGTCTACGGACACAATTTTTTTAATCTTGATAGTCCAACAAACACTTAATTACTCAAGTTATCATTATACTTTACTCACATTTAATTATATTATTCATAAATTGACTTAATCTACCTTTTCGTAAAACATATTTAAACCCTGTGAGCATACTTTTGGGGGACAGAGGTAGTAATATTTATTTCTCTAGTGTGGTGGATGGCATGAATTAATTCATGACTAGTTGTAGCCAATCAATTTTTTTATATATAAATATTTTCTTTGATAATTTATTTCAATGATCAGCCGCCTCATGCATCCATAATTATAAAATAATTAATAGGTTGACGCTTAAGGCCAATAAAACATTGACAATCGAAATTAAATGTATAATATAATTACTCAACAAATCTCATGTAGTGTTTAGATTAAGAAACAACACAAAAATTTCAATTAACTCAAATTCACACGAATTCTCTTTTTTTAAGCATCACAATTTAGTATATGAAGTATCACTCCTTAGTGATTTTGAGAAGAACAACGAATAACATCAAACTTTTAAACATTGATACTTATACTAAAAAATGATACTTCATATATTGAACATTGATACTTATAAAAGAGAGTCCACGTGAATTTAAGTTAACGTAAAACCTACCCAAAAAATAATTAAATTATAGAGGAGGAATAAATTTCATCAAAAAGAATTTCCACGATTAATATATTGGAACATAAACACTCAAAAAGAAGTATAACTAAAACCTTGGAAGTTTTGACACTTGTAAAGAAATCATGAGGAGTTGTCTCCTTGGTTGTTATATACACTATAAATAAACTTGACACATCATCCATAATTCCATTTCATAGCTAGCATCGGGGTATTAATTTAAATATATAACATCACAAATTGACAGCACTTCCCAAAATAATTCATGATAGAAAATATATACCAATAATGAAATAACAACTTAATTATGTTCCTAAATTATAGTAGCTCTAGCTACATTGTGGTTTAAAGATGAATTTTTTTCTAATAAAATAAAAATTGTAGAAATGATTCTTTAGTTATCCAGGCACGCATATATGAATACTCAAGTTAACAAATATATTTTTGTAAATTATTTTAATTGGTCGATTAATTATTTAGCACAAGCATAACTGAGTCATAGGGTGTCCACACTTGAGACATACTTCCCTTTAAAATAAAATTTAGTTGAAGTCATATAAACACGGTAGGTATATAATATGAGTAAATTGGAATCGTTTTATGTATGAGATCGTCTCATATAAATTTTTATTTTATAGATATAGTGTAAAATGATGACAAGTAAATAAATGAAATCAATAATATTAGTCCACCAACTAACCCATGACAAGATCCTTATTTAATGGGTATCAAGAACATTGGAAATCCATATAATCAATGACGGACCTACCTTGACTCCAGGGGGGTCACTGGGCCCCCCTGACCCCACTTGAATTTCTTATATATATATACTTATAATTAAGACACACCGTATTTGGTATGATACCTCATAAGAAGAAGATAAATAAATATTAACGATTTCTAATATTTTGGAAGAATGAAGATTATTTGTGTATAGATTATACCTTATATCATGTATAAAACTATCTCATACTTAACGTATCTGCCTCTTTAAACAAAGTATTATGTGATCATGTTCAATCAGACACCACTATTACTAATCCTTGAAAAAATCATCACTCTATAAATAAAATGTTGATTTTTTGGGTGAGAAGAAGAAAAAATAGAGAAAGAATATGTATAATTCACATTTTCAATATACATATAAATGATTCGACTCTGTTAATATAAAAATGTTTAGTCCAAATAATTTTCAAAATATATAAAAATTTAAAGTGCATTTAAATACACTACGTTATAAATTGGGCCCCTAAGAAAAATTTCTCGTCCACAACGATATAATGCTTGCAATATTTAGTTGTATGAAAATAAAAATTCCCATTACAAGACACATAGATACAAGGAGCTAATATTAATTGATTAATCAAGAATCATAAATACATATTAATTCAAAGATTAAAAAATATTGCTAAGCCCCCATTCCTAAACATGTTGGTGCAATAAGGAGGCAATTGGGTGATGTGAATTCCTAAAGATTCTCTTCACCTTATCTAAAGTTTTAATTATAATTAAAAACAAATATCTACAATAATTTTTTATTTATAAGTTCTGACTAAGTTTTGACGGCACAATAATTTTATATTTTTGTGGATTAACTATTAACCAATCAAGTGTGTGTATTTAGCGTTTCATCCAATGTGAAAATCAGGCATTTTTGCAGGCACGTGCCCACCATGTGCGAAAATCGTGCGAGCCACAAAGTTTGAAAAGTAACAGTGCCAGCCTAATTCCTGATCTTCTTGTAGGCATTGGTGGAGGCCTCGTTTGGTGGGAATTTGGAAAAATTCTGTCTCATGTCGTGGGGGATTTGGAAAGAGCGGTGCAACCTTCTCCATGAAAAAACTCAAAAGAACAAGTCCAGGGATGCCGCTAAAATTATCAATCCCGAATGGACTAGAACTCAAATTTTGTTAACTATCGCGAGGCCGAAATCGCCCGATCTTCCAACCCCCACGACGGTTTCTGGGCCCAACAGTCCCGCCAGATTCCAACTCCTCCTCCCTTTATCTTGGTGGATGCTGCCTTTAATGATGAAAAATTTGAGTTCGGAGTCGGTTTTGCTGCCTTTAATCACTCGATAATATCATTGGCAATGGTTGTCATCGTATTAACCCCTGTGCTCTTGTGTTGGCGGTGAACTCCATGCCATTGACGAGGGAGTTTCATTGGTCGCAAGCTTCACCTTCCCGTTTCAACCTCCTCTCGTACTCGAAAAATGCTATTAACGCGGTCTTGGGAAGCTCTCAATACACAGGGACCGAAGGTGACATCATCCATGATCTTGGCCTTTAGAATTCAAGACCCTAAAGTGAAAGGGATCTCTACGTTTCTCGCCAACTCAACACAATAGCCCCATAACTGGCAAAAATTGGCTCTTTCTACCCACCCTCAAGATTGGGTTGAGAAGATATTCCGCCCCGGATCTCGACCCTTTTTGTCCTTTTTTTGAGGTGTTTTTTTCCTAAAAAAAATCGTGGTTTTTTTTTTGTCGAAATTATATCAAGATACATGTGCTAAAAAATCGTGTATTTGAAGGAGACTATTTTTTTATTATTTTGTTTCTCAAAAAACAAAATTTAAGCTGTTTTCAGGGTGTATAAGAACGGATTTTATCAAAGTTGAATCTTTATTAAAAATTATTATTAATTATATACTTTTTCTATTTTCTTTTAAAAAAAAATTAATAGTAACATATGGATTCACAAGTTGCACTGCAAATTGATGCACAATTAATATTATTAAATAAAAATAATTAATATTATTCAGGCTTAATATTTTGAAAAAATTAATACTATCATTTAAAAATACACTTAAATATCAGAGCAAGTATTTGCCGAAAATTGAAAATTCTTGTACCATCTATTTAATATCAATTTGTAAATTCACCTTATATATTTCAAGAGTTTGTAAGCATAGAAAAAAATAACTTCCTTAGATGACGCAACGTAAACGTACAAATTCAACACGAAAAATAGATATGAAGAAATGTACACCTTAATACTACATATACTAGGAGTGTATTCATTCACAGAAAAGTTCAATCACAAAATAATCAAAGTCCTTTAAAATTGACAATCCAAAAATAATAAGATCGCAGAAAATAAAAAAGTTTCATAACACTTTATCCAACAAAAATTAAATAAAAGCTCAATAAATTAAAAATATAAACTAACCACGTTATACGATCCCACTTTTCCATAAATGCCAAAGTAGATGTCATAGCTATTGGCTAATTAGCTTAATGCTAATCATACAATTTTGTTAGGGATCATGATCACCCTCACTACCTCATATTCAATTATTCAATCAATAATCAAAATGCAAACATGTTTAATATTTTATTATTTTACATGCGAAAGCTCACGATAAATTATTTTTGGCAAAAATTTATATAGATTTTGTTCATGTTATAACCTCTATTTTTAATTTATGACATTTAATCCAATCCAATGTATAATAAGGGTTAAATTTGGCGATTTAGAAAAATATGTTAAAAATAAGTAAAATGAATCAAATAATTCAAATTTATAGCATAGATCTAATTCATGCACTACAAGAAAATGAAGAATTGCCTACCAAAATTTTCAAATACCTATAAATTTTTCCTACTAAAATAATTTGGTCCTTAAAAGTGACTATTGCCTAGGATTTGCCTACCAATTTTTAAAAAAAATCTATGAAAAATTACATACACAAAATAATTTCCTAGGTAAACAAATTATCTACCATGAAATTATCTACACATTCCTAATTTCCGTAGGCAAACTAATTAACTACAAAAGATAATTTTATAAGCAACTTACATTTTTATAGGTAATTATATTTGTGGTTTAGAAATGACTTACAAATAAATTTACTTATGAATTACATTATGTAAGCAAATTTACCTATAAATAAAAATACCTAGACAAATTAAAATTCCCCAAAGAATCTCTATTTTTGGAATATTCCGTAGAAAACCCTCTAATTTTTTTGATGGGAGATCAACTCATCATTTAATATATTTTACTTTTACATGTTGTCATATTAAATGACGACGATACATATAGCATATTCGCGCGCATATATATATATATATATATATAATGTGATTGTACGTAAATGAAAAAAATAATAATTAATTAAACAGAGATACGCACTACAACATAAGTTACATTATGTAATGCTTAAAATATGTTATTTAATAGCTATAATGTGTTATTATAGCAAATAAATAACACTTTTAAAAGGCCAGAATTGCTAATGCAAATTTAAAATCTAAAGTAATATTTTTTATAATTTATGTATCACTTTAAAAAAACGTTACCAATCATGTAATATTTTATGGTAACACTTTAAAAATGTTACTCGATGAACTTTAGGTAACACTTTTTGTAAGAAAAGAAATTATAAAAAAAAAGGTGAAAAATTGTAGTTCCTTGGCATTGAAACTTGAACCTCAAGGCATTTTTAATCAAGTCATGCCACATAAGCTAATTCACGTCTTTTTACCTATTTTGAAAGCTAATTATACTTAAATCTGTTTGTCGTTTGATTGTTGGTTTGCTTGTTTTTTTTTTTTTTTTTCTTTTCTTTAAAATAGCATTTATTAAAATCAAAATTTCCTACCTACTCTTCTTATGAAAAATCAAAATTAGTATAATTATTTTTTATATTATAATTCTAAATAAAAACTATAAATTATATATTTTTACATATATTAATAAACATATATATTTTATTATGTAATAAATTTAGTATAGGAACATAAAATGTTTAAAGATTATAAAATATATTGTTAAAATGTTTTATATATTATTTACTAAGATAATAAATAGTATAATAAATTATTATGTACAAGAAATACATATAAATGTAATGCACATAATACATATCGAATTTATTTATTATATGTATTATAAATAAAGTATATTTATATAAATAGTTAATACAAATAGTTAATACTAAAATATGTTATATATATTTAAAAATGTTGCCTGAAAGTGGTACATATGTTAAAATGTTACTTAAAAAGTGTTACCTTTGTTGCTAAAAAATGCTACTTATGTAAAAGTGTTACCTGGAAAGTGTTACCTATATAAAAGCGTTACTAAAGAAGTGTTACATATTTAAATGTGTTACATGCAAATGTTACATAAGATGTTACATAATATGTAAATTAGAATAGTGTTACCATAATGTGTTACATAAACTAAAAGTGTTACTACAAAGTGTTACATAAAGTCAATTATATTGTAGTGACGTGAAAATTACATAATATCATAAATTTACAAATTTAATCTCGAACAAATAATTGAACAATTTAGTGTAAACAAGTTACATATTTATATATAATAAAATTATATATTTTTAAAATATATTATGAATGCACGGTGCATTTAGATGCACATGAGCCCACTCTTTTATTTTATTACAATATGACACAAGTGTAAAGAAAATAATTCAATCAATACATTGATCAAAATGCAAAAATTATTATGACATACACATGACTTCAACATGTGATCTCATCTAATTCGTACTTTGCATCACTAAGAATATATATATACTGAGATGGTTTTTAGTGAGTAGTTAGCCACCCTAATAATGCCTCATACATCAGATTTATCATTTATACTAATATATTTATATATATGTACACACATACACACTATAAGCCAACTGATTTTAAATATTTTTTAACGATAAGTCGGACTAAATTATACTCCGTTTTACGGTGAGAATGTCTCATGTACGTGTGCCTTTTTTTTTTTATTGCACAGGAAGTTAATAAAAATACAGGAAAAGTTGGTGGGGGAGTACATCTGTTATCTGTACATAACATGGATTTTAAAGTCAACAATATTTTTGAGTACGTTGACTATTTTAATAAGTTTGGAAGTGTGTTTGTGGAAACATTCAATCCCTCTGACTTTTGGTAATGTGAGCACCGTATATAGTCAAAATATAATCATATGTTCATACGAATTAACTTGTATTTTTATACATGAACATGCTGTATATATAAAAGTATAAGTGCAGGTATACATTCAAACTTTTGAATCTACGCTAAATATTAAACTAAAATCATTTAAATATAAAGGGAGTATAAATTTCGGCTAAGTTTTGTATGCATTCAAGTACACCGTGCACTCATAGTGCATTTTAAAACAATACAACTTATTATACTGAAATATGCAATTTATTTATATTGAAACA
The DNA here is from genome assembly GCA_037126765.1 of Stenogyne calaminthoides. Classification (NCBI taxonomy): domain Eukaryota; kingdom Viridiplantae; phylum Streptophyta; class Magnoliopsida; order Lamiales; family Lamiaceae; genus Stenogyne; species Stenogyne calaminthoides. The sequence goes on along the minus strand of JBBCBC010000021.1, from coordinate 12,340,302 downwards.
TACAATTATTTTTTCATATTGATAATTGTATTGTTCAAAGATAAATAAATCAGATATTTTAAAGATAATAAAATCACTGCACTATGAAATAAGACGATGACTTTGGATCATACGAGATTCATTCATAAATTTCATTTCCTCATGTCATCAACATAGAAATATATGTGAATTTTGCATTTTCGTAGTTATATTATTGGGGGAATGCTTATAATCCACACATCACTTTGGTAGGTTCAAGAAAATTCTGACTTTGAAATATTGGGAAATAAATTTTTGATTGAATAATGAAATCGTAAATTAGGTATGAAGTTTTGTAGCACTATTGCAGTGAAATTTTAAAGATCTTGAAACAAACATAAAAATCCCAAAAAACATACATACTTCATTTTTTAACCCAAAGAAAAAGGGAAAGAAAAGGGGAATGAATGTTTGTTAAATTTTTATTTTTTATTTGTAAAAACAATGTTTGTTAATTTAAAACCTGCAAGATTTGCAGTTGTTTTCGAGCCCCAAAAATCAGGCTTTTATTAAGAAGTCCCTTAAGAGTCATTTTCAATTCTAAGTACGTATTTAAGTAAAAAGTAAAAAATTAAAATTTACTGCAGGGCGGTGGATTAATAAAAAAATTTATTGTTGGTTTTTAGTACAAGTTCACTGCACAATGTTGTCTGTGGTCATAGTGTTTGATTTAGTAAATTGCAGTTAAACTACGTTTTTAGAATCTCTATGGTTTTTGGATTATTACCAAGAAAAAATGTCATGCATTTATTTCTTTTTTTTTACAACCATATAAACTAGTAATTTTAAATATTTGGAGAAAATAAATTATATAAACACATATCTACTCTTTCAATATTTCATATTATTTGTCGTTTGTGTATAAAATTATTGAACATAAAATTTTAACAGATTTACTTTTCAATAAAAGAGAGAAAAGAGAGTGGGGGCGAGGGAACTTTCAATAATAATTTTTTTTTAGGAATAAATTAAAGAGAAATGTAGAAAAATAAATGATATTGAAACAAAATTTAACCTAAAAAACGACAATTAATATGAAACATTAGGAGTACATACAATCCTATATAGTTTTTTTCTCATATATATTTTAAAACCCCTAACTTTTTTAATCTTCAATTATTTGTCCAATTGAATTTGCAAACACTCCTTGTGGACTATAAATGTACTTTACCTCCTCAAAACACATTGAACAATATTGGATATGTATATACGCACACATTATACACAGACAAGTGATGAATAGTGTCACAAAAATAGAAATTCAAAACAAACAAAAGGAGACAAGCAATGTTCCCTCAAATGATTGTTCAAAGAGAAACACAACTTAAAACTTATAAGCATATGCATTTTTTTTTTTTTGGACAACAATAAGCATATGCATTTTGACATGTCGAATGATTTAAAAACTATATCCAGCCTACTCCTTTATGCATTTATTTTGTTATAGCAAGCCCATTTACTAAACAAATTACCCAACAGCCCAATCTTAAACCGAAAACCACCAATTTTAGTCCATAACAAGCCTCTTACATTCTTACATATATGACAGTCTCATGAAATTGAGTAACTTTTTTATTGAAAAAAACATTTTCAAAATAATACTCCTTCAAATAAAAAATAGATTTATAGTTATTTTCACAAATATTAAGATTTTTTTTAATAATTAAAACATTGAATTTTTACTTTGTTTTCTCATTTTGTCTTTATTAATAGTACTTAGATATTATTTTGGGAAAAAAACAAGATACATAAAATAGGGGTAAAAATATGAAAATAAAATATTAATAATATATTAAATATACTAAATGACATATTTGTGTGGGACGGATCAAAATAGAAATTAGACCTATCTTTGTGGGATGGAGGGAGTATTTTTAATCTTTTAATTTATCTGTTTTTTTCAAATAAAAAACTAGGAGTATTAAGAATTTACTTCAAATTTGCAAATTTCTTCTTCTTTTCTTTTTCCAAATTTTCGAATTTGTAAGATTATTAATTTATTTGTACCTCAACCCTACACGTTTGTACCTTGCTCTCTGCTAGGAGTGAAAGATGAGATTCAAGGGTCAATCAACTTGAAATTCCTCAAAAAAATTCATAATATTAGAATTTGGTTTACAACTTACATTGCTGTAATATTTCAGTACATTCAGTTTATAGAACTGGATTTCTTTTCCAAGGCCTTGGTTGATTATGACCTTGTTCTTACAATACAAATTCAACAAAAAAAAAAAGCAAAATTCTACAACAATACATTCTCTTAATCCACCATCCTTTTTTCCTTTCAAATCTCTTGGAGATTCATCAAAATATCACCTAAAATCCATTTCAATTCACTACTATGATTTGATCACTCCTAAAGTATGAGCCTGAAGTGAAACAAAATGCCGAATATCTCCGACATGTAGCGCCAGTGTTCGCCCATTGAATCCTCCTAATCCTCACCATCCACCACGCCAAATGCTTACAAACATGAATCCTAATCGAACTCTCCCCGCCTCCCCGCCCACTCTAACCTTCTCGAACGCCACCAGCTGTTTGTGGGGCGCCCACTGCCCACCCGTGGACTAGAAAACACGAGCATCGTGTGAGACCCGCTCTCGAACCCGCGTTCTTCACGCCCACACTTAAGCTAACTACCAACCTACTACATCTAGCATGTGTCACCCTAATCGATTGGCTAGACACGACCGTGGTGTTGGAGTGGTGGCGCCCATCCACAGGGACGGGAACCACCGTTGGGGCATCGACTATCGTGTGCACGAAGGTTGAGTAGCTCATGCCATGCCCGAACGGATACACCACGGGTCCTTTGTAGAACCGTAAGTCCTACCGGGTAGTTTTTTTCATGGGTTTGATCTCATGTCCATTGATGTCATTGGTAAGTTGTTGAGGTATTCTTGAGGGTACCATGTCATTGGAAGCTTTCCACCTAAAATTTATTCAAAAACATATAAGATCAATGGTGTCCATGAAGAATTCTATCTAATCTAAAAGCTCGAACATATAAAGATGTGTAAAATCAATTCATTTATATTAATTTCTAACACTCTCCTCCACTCGTGAGCCAAAAACTCTGATACCATGAAAGACTTCAATCACATCTAAAATCTCGAACTTATAGAGAGATGTGAAACCAATTCATTTAGTAAATTCTCTAACGGTAATCATGAGCATGTGAAACTTAAGTTCAAGATATTTATTAACAGATTTATGTCATATAATACATTAACGATATAAAAAAATTACCAGGATTGTGAGCTCCAAACAGGACATCAGCAATTGCCGCCCCTCCAGCTTGTCCCGGATAGCCAGCCCACAAAATAGCTCCAATTTTCGGTCATGTTTAGCGAACGAGACATCAATCGGGCCGCCACTCATCAGCACCAAAATCATCGGGCCCTTAGAAGCAGCAGCAACCTTCAAATCAGCTCCTGTTGGCTCCCCGGTAGCAAAAGTCGGGCCCTATCTCTGAACTCCGCCCACCGCCTGATCCAACCCCATCACCATTACAGTCGATCCGATCTACGAGCAGCCTCAATAGCTCCACCAACAACGCATCACTCCTACAAGCTACATTTTCACAACCAGGCTGATGTATTATCCTCAGATACTTTCCTATTCCTTGCAACGGCGCCGTATCCACAAGCAACACCTAACAAACACGAAGCCACGCTCAACAACTTGATACATAAACACACCGTTTTGATATCAAACGTTTCGTACCAGCATAATTGCCAATCATTGTGAGGGTGACATCAGAGTTAGGCCCAATAACAGCAATGGGATGGTGACGCTGCGCAGAAAGAGGAAGCACCGGGCCTTCGTTCTTGAGCAAAACTAGGCCCTGTCTTGCAGCTTCAAGAGCTAGCTCTTGGTGGGCCGGGCTGCACACGTCTTTCGGGCCGAGATTGCCATACAGCTGAGAAGATGGCTCTCCATCAAACATGCCTAATCTTACTTGAACTGCCATTGTATTGAACAATGCAAGATCAATCTCCGATTCTTTTAGTAGCCCTTTTTGCACTGCATTTTCTGTGTGTACTCCCAGAAATGACCCACAATCCAAATCCAAACCTGAAAATTACAAACTTATTCATATCATCAACCAAACTACGATTGATGATTTAAAAATTTGATAAATTATTAAAGAACTTATAAGCTTTATTTGCCAAACACTTCAACAACTTATAAGCTACTCAAAACAACTTATAAGACGTTTAAAATAAGCTTGGCCAAACGGGCCCTTATTCCAGCATTCGATGATCACCTGCTTTTATTGCATCAGCAGCTGCTTCTTCTGGAGTTGATGTATAATGCTGATTATCATAGAAAACTCCAACAGAGTCGCAATCCGAGACAATGTACCTAGTTGAAAAAATCTCATTCTGTTAATAAAAATGGACCCAATTGGCTTTCAATAATAAGATAGGAAAAATCATATCTTTAATTTTACCCGTTGAGACGCCAAGCCCCTCGGACAGTTCCTCGGAGGAGTCTAGGGTCGGCGCAGGTGGGAACGCCGTTAACTTGATTGTAAGAGCACATCACACTTGCAACATTGCCTTCCATCACACAACTTCTGAAGGGAACATCAAATGTATCTTCTATATCCTGTTTGCTAACCTGCACAATTTTGTGGTATAATTACCAAACATGAGACCATCTATTTCATATTGTATTATGCAATAATTTGATATCAATCTACCTCATTTACCACTTACATATATAGTGATGATATTTTACACTACAGAATATAGATTACAAAGTAGTCGAGAAGAAAATTTATTTTATTTTCACAGAGTGATTGATGCATATACAATAAAAACTCAATAATATTGTCGGGAATGGAAAAAAAATTACTATAGGAAGGTTATTCCTAAATAGAGTTTTACATAGAAAGTATTAATTTTTTTCTTAAAAAAAATAATATTCAATATAATACATGTTATACTACATGTATGTAAATCCATTAACATATTCACTTAATTAATTAATATGAATTTGACTAAAACAAATACATGTACTCTGATAGTATAAAATATATGTATTAACTAATCGAATGAGTTATTACGTACACGCAAGTTGAAAGATATAGTGACAAGCCATAAAATTAAAATGTTTCTGAATCAACCATAGATAAATATTTTAGGTTATTTTAAACTTATTATAGTGATATATAATTTTTTTTTTTATAAATAATGTCATCTATTTCTTTATGGAGGTATAAATCTTTAAAATGAGACCGAAAAAATATATAACCTATTACAACGAGGAGTTTATTCCTAAATATAAATAGTCCTGAATTGAAACCGTAATTTTTTTACATAATCACATATTCTGATCCTTTGCAATTTGTCTTTTTTAAATTATGTCTTATACTGTTATCTAAAAATACAAAGTAATAATAATAATTTAATTTGCATTAAAATTGGGTACACAAATGAGGCATTGAATATTAGGGACAAAACACATGACCTATAATTTGTCCTGATATACATAAACATAACATATTTACCGTACAGTAGATTTGAATGGTCGGAAGGGTCGCGCGTACAGTATTACTGTAGGACAGTAGAGCAGCGAATTATGAGTACATTACATACCTTTGCATTAAAGTGGAACCTATCGACCCCACTCCAATTATCGAGATCGTAGGCCGAAATGCTTGCAACACGCCGCCACCTTCAGCCGGTCGCCGCCGTCGCTCCCCTGTAAACCTCTGACGTACCTCGCCGCGTATACACCGGCTACCAGCGGGTCTTCACCGGGAGTTTCCTGTCCCGGCCCCCACCTTGGGTCCCTGAATATGTTCACATTCGGCTCCAATACGTCAGGCCCGCCATTCCCCGTTGTACATTGCTCAGGCCTCATCGGACACCACCTGTCCATTGATTGGGTCATTTTATTGGGTTTGGGGCCCACTTGCCACCAAACTCACACAATCTATTAAAAAGCTGATTGCAACTTGCAACTTGCAGCATTGGATTGAATGAATCGAATTGATTATTACGACATTGATGTTTTGATTAATTGTTATTTAATGTGGTACCAGGTTTTCTATGGTGTACTCGATTATAGAGATGAGTAATAAGACAAAGAGTAAGATTTTGGTAAACCAAGTTAACATGTGAAGCCTATTAATGTTATTTGTAAAATTTATTATTTTATACGTAAAAATTATTACTCTCACCCGTTCACCAATCTTATGCAAATTTGTCTTATTTGTCCGTCTGGCCCATCAATCTTATGCACACTCCATTTATAAAAAAAATTACTTTATCTTTATTCCCCAACCATAATTTAATTACGTCAAATGCTATTGTATTTTCACTCACTATCAACTACTTTATTAATAAATAAATTTCACAATACTCCATAATACCCTTACTTTATCTACTTTACCTACTTTTTTCTTAAAATCTGTGCCAAAAGTGTCAAACATAAGATTGGTGAACGGAGTGAGTATTATTTAAAAAAATAAAATATTTTTAGACAGTAATAATTTTTATACATAATATTGAAAAAAATAAAGTTAAGTGTGAATTCGAATTTTTTACAAACTTTTATCTACAATAAGTGCGACATTATCACATAATAGGCTCTGAAATTATATATGCTATTTTAATGGAATAATATATGTAAGTAAATTAACACAATTACATAATTTGAAAATTATGCAATCCGAGACGAATTGTGGCCCCTTTATTTTTAAATTCGATAAGATTAACCCTTTTTGGAAAGCGTAATGAAGATGCTATAATTATTGATTGAGAGATGAGTTAATAAATTCAACACAGTGGTTTCTGATGTGACCAGTTTCCATAAACTAATGTCAGGAAACCTCACTCAATTTTTTAAACATTAACAATTGTTATATATTCGAAATATATTTTATGCAAAAAAATATTCGAAAATTCGATAAGTATTGTACTATAATCGGGATTCAACTTTTTATTTTATTAAAGCTGTTTGGGATTCAACTTTTCCCAAAGCTATTTCGGATTCAACCTTGAAATATATTTATTTGACAAAGTTTTATCTAAATTTTGAAAAATGTTAATTTGTTGTGTTAAAAATAGTAATGTCGACGTGACACTGACACCATTTACTTTTTCATTCTAATTTTGTGTTCATTTTATCATACACATTGCATGTATTGCTTATTGTCTTTTTTTTTTATGTTGTATTGCATATTAGTAGGAGTAAAAAGAAAAATACAAATTAAATTGGTATAAAAAATTCTGCAATTTATTCATAATACGAAATTTATATTATTATACTCATAAAATAATATCATTGCTCTTATAAATTACTCATTTTGTCCTAATTTTTGATTTATTAAATCTTCTCAAATAAATAAATAATAATTTTTTTGGCCATTTCCTATAAAAATAACTTTTCAATACTATTTAATAACGTTATTTCTCCACTTAACTCACTTTACACCATCTAATATTATTATCTCCTATTTTTTTTTAATCTCGGTTACACAATAATCGGATAATAAAAAATAGGACGAGGAGTAATATTTATAACACGGCAAAGATAAAGTGAACAAGTTTTACGGTTTGATCGAAATAAGTGTGACTTATATTACTAAAGAGAGTGTGATTTTTTATCAGAAAGTGTGTGACATTTTACCAATGCCAGACACTATAAAAAGAAGGGTGACTTATATTATAAAAAAAAATGTCGAATGATAATCAAGAAGCCTATGACTTATATTACTAAATGATGTGACTTATATTACTAAAATGTATGTCTGTAAAAAAAAATATCAGTTTCACGGTGAACAAGTTTCACATCATACCAACTCTTATAACATTTAATATTATAATCTTAATTTATAAATATAATAATATTCCGTTGATAGATATAGTGATAAAATTTCATAAAGACCTGCTCATAAAAAATATATTAAAACGAAATCGCATCATAACTAATGCTCCTATAATTTATCCATTTTATAATGCAATATCTAAATAGTGTGAGAATTTAATAAGTTATCCATGCAGTTAGTTGCCTAAACCAAAAGGTTCCAAACACTATGCTAGAAACAGAGAAGAAGGACAAAATATTAAAGGTCACATCAAATTGTATCACTTGATTATCATCATTTAATCAGACTTATACTAGAACGATAATCTGAGTAATATAATAATCTTACTTTTCCGATTTGTTCCCACAAGGAGGCATTGAAAGAGGCGGCAGTGTTGATGACCTGCGGAAGCTAGTGGCGCCGGGAAAATCGCCGCCGAATCTGGTCCCCGGGCCCACATTGAGACGCCGTGAAGCGCCTCCGACCACCACTCGTAACCCTTGATCCCCAGCCGCGGCACTGCGGCGGCGCTGTTCACCAACAGCCTAACCTTCTCCTGCAATGTCAAACGCCCAATCAAATCCTTCACTCTGTTTTCGATTCGCAAATCCGTTCGACAAAATGCCAGCGATTTCGTCGCGGAATCTCTCGATCGCAGGCGAACGATTCTCGTCCGCCGGTTTCGATTGATCCGAAAATTACCGCCAGTATGAGTGAGAGAAGAAGAATTAGGGGAAAACAGGAGTTTCTTGTTTTCATTTTTTGAATCTGTATCACAGATTTGTGAAGGAATAATTGAATGTTGTGCGAGAGAAGAAATTGGGGAAAAGTGGAGGGGGTTTATGTAGATGTGATTTGGGGATTTATGGGCGGGGATGAATGGATGCCCATAATGCTCTTTAAATTGTTTTCATTTAAGCAAAACAGAAAAAAGGGGGTGCAACTTGCACTGTTGCAGGCATTGGATAAGAAAGGTGTATGCATAAATTTCAAATTAAATTACTTTACGGAAAACGTTGGGTTTATGATGTGATACAAAAAGTTGCAAGAGATGAGATAACATAACTGAAAATTCTTGTTTTGGCATTAAGTGACTGCATGGAATTCCTTCTTTCTTTAATTATATTGAGTTATGTTCTTATCTAATCACTTATTCTAAAGCACCCCTTTATTCAGAAAAGTACTCCATTCTAAAATAGTTGTCCACAATTTTTTTTAAGGTCACATTTATATGAGACGGTCTCATGATAAAACAGAGTATAAATTGGGTACTGACGCTTTTACAATTTAAGAAAAGTGAATGTGATTTGTATTAAGTTGTACTACATCTCATATATGAGACCATCTCATATGAATTTTTATCATTTTTCTTTCTCAAATTATAATTCACTATTTTGTTTAGAATATTCATATATAATGTATGTTAAATACTAAAGTCATGTTTGTTTTCAGGCTTAAGGTGAATGAGGCAAAATCGGATGGAAAAAAAAATGAATTAGGCAAATTCTTTGAATAATGATATCTGTTTGTTTTGTATAAGATGTGGTAGGGGTGAATGAGACTTTATATCAAATTAATATTTTCTAATAATGATGATGTATTATTTTAACATTGTTATCATGAGGTAATGATTATATGAAAGAAAATTATAAGAAAAGGATGAAAGATAATAAATTGTTGTTAGAAAATATAAAATATAGAGTTGATGCAAGAAAAATAGTAATATGATAGTTTTAGAATGTATGTATATAATAGGGGTGAATGTATATTTAAATGGAGGATAAGATATGTAAATTCAAAAAGTAATCATAAGTCTCCCGAGCCTAAAACAAAAAACAAACATGATCTGATTGTCTCATTTTTTTAATTCAATAAGTAAAGAAATTTATAGATAAAATTCATAAATTTAAGCACAATAAATGATATTTTGTTTGATATGTATGAGAAATGAAAGTTGGGACTATTTTTTTAAGACAAGAGCAGAAAGGTCAAGTGTGGATAGTTTAAATTATTAGAATTCCACTATCTAAGACCTCGAGGTCTTGTGTTCGAGACACGGAGAGAGATTTTTTATTTTTTTTTGTGGTGAAGTGGTGGTTCATCTCTTGTGGTGGTTGCGTTGCAGTTCCGGGTTGCAGCTCCAGATGGTCTCCCTCTTGTGGTGGATTGATGGTTTATCTCTTATTGTGGTTGCGGTTCCATGTTGCAGTTTCGGGTGATCTTCCTCTTGTGGTGATTGTGATTCTGATTTATAACGAGACGAAAAGATATGTCATATGTTCTGTGATCGATGGAAATATTGATTATTTTAAGAAATTATTTAAAAAAAAATGACAGGAGCATAAACCAACTTTTCCTTAAATTGATTTAATGGAAAAAGTTATGTTATAAGTTGAATATGATTAAGGTACTTGGATGAGAGAGAAAGAGGAAAACATTGGGATTGTGCCAACCGATGCTTGCTTGCCTCTAACATTGTTTTGCTTCCTTTCCTTGCAACTTGATCTTATTTAATAATTTTAAATTAACACGTTGCGTCCACTCATTGGTCGTGGGTGGCGACCATTTATTTATGTACTATATGTCATGATGGGAACATGATCATATATTTCCTCTGTCAAAAAAAAATCATATATTTTCTTGTGCACCCATGTACTTCATTTTTTTTTAAATGCAATCAGCTAAAATAGTTTCCTAACATAATCAATTATAATAATTATTTTTACCATCGGACACATGACAATATTATTTCATCTTGCTATAGATCGAAATCGCAATCACCACAAGAGGGGGACCACGCGAAACCACAACTCGGAACCTCAACTGGAACCGCAACCCAACAACAGGGGGACCACCACCCCACAAGAGGGGGCCACCACAAGAAGGAATAATATTCCCTCTACGTGTCTCAAACCCAGGACCTCAAGGTCTCAGGTGGTGGAGCTCTAACCACTTGAGCTATCCACATTTGACCACTTATGTACTTCCTTCGTCTTAATTTAAATTGACCACTTTTTGTAAATAATAGTTTTAATTTAGATTAATCATTTCTTAAAATTGAAATAAAATGACTTTCTTTACATAACAATACCCCTCACAAATAACATTTATTTATATCATATACACTTTACTACACACACAAAATTCACTTTACATCATTTAATATTAATAAACAATATTTTTTTTTAAGTTGAGTTGATATTCATACCCCTCAATCAAACCCACTTTGCACCATTTAATACTATTATTTTCTAATATTTTTAAATTCCGATTTTTTACACTATTTAATACTATTATTTTCTAATTTTTTTTAAATTTCGAATTTACATGCATGAACAATCAAAATAAGTGTGGAAGAAGTAGTTAATAAGAATGAAATTAAAGGAGTTATATTTGTTAAAATTTACTGTCAGAAAGCATAAGTCATAGAGTTATTTATACTCAAAACGAGGTTGTAGCCCCAAAAGTTCATCGAAATTGAATACTATTTAAAAAATCTTTAAAGCCATCAAACTTAAATTTATTTGATCACTTGTGATAAGGATAAAAATCGCAGTTGATCAGAGTTCATAACTCAACTAATTACTCAATGGAGAAGCATTTTGAATAATTAAATTTAGAGAGTGAATTGAACTTAATATTTTATTATAAAAAAATAATATAATTTAATTAAAATCTTGTGTAATTCAATTTTATTGTGTAATTATTATTTTTAAATATTATTAATTATTTTATTAATAAAACATATTAATTATTTTTTAGGTAATATTAATTATTTTATAGTATAAAGTACTTCCACATTTAAACAATTTTATTTTATAGTATGAGACGGTTTCATGCATGAAACGAGATATAAACTAATACAAATCAACAACACCCATCCCATCTGAAGTGTTAAAATATCAATGCATAAATTATACTCCATTTTACCGTAAGACCGTCTCATGTAAATGTGTCTCATATTTAAATTGGGAGTTGGTATCCCGTGAAACTTGTTCACCGTGATATTGATTTATTTTTACACTTCAATTATCATGATTACACTATTTAGAAATATATGTCACACTCTTTAGTTATCACGACCACACTCTTTGTTATAATATTTATCACACCCTTCATTTTTATGAGTAATACTCTTTATAATAAGAAGTCACACTCTTCAGTTATATAAGTCACACTCTTTAATAATATAAATCACACTCCTAAACCAATTTTACTGTGAAACTTGTTCATCTTATACTTTGCCTTGAATTGGTTTACATCAATCCATATCTACAATTTATCTTGAAGTCCCAAATGTTAATCCCAAACGCATTTTTATATTAGAGAAAACAATTTAAAATTCCCCGACAAGAAACCAAGGCCTTAGATATGAAATCAAATCAGAATCTCGCGCAAGTTGGTTCTTAATTTAATTTAATCCCATGGGTTCGAGTTAAATACAGTATAATTTAATTCCATACTCCTAAGTTTGAACAAAATTTTCTGAACTATATAAAGATAAGTTATTAATGCTTGCAGTTGAACAACCCCTCTTGTGGTCTTGTTAGAATATCCTATCTGTCCATGCATATGTATAGATGATATATAAAATATTGTTGGAATTGTGAAAAATAAATAAATTTATTTTATCCCCACATCGGATTATATCAAAGTTAGAGGACTTCCTAATCCTATAAAAAGTCTTATTCTATCCCACATAAGATTGTGAAAAAAAGGTGAAGGGCTTCCTAATGTTATTTAAGAAGCCCAGGTCTCTTTGATACAAGTGCATCAGTCGGTTTCGATTTTGGGCTTATTAACTTAGGCCCAGACAGTTAGGGATTATTATTTATATTCCTATTTGAGTTGTATATTATTGCTCGGCTCAATAATATACCGAGATCCCCTCTTTCGCCTTTCGTGACGTAGCTAACAAATTGTT